>BLSH010221636.1:82105-105572 GCA_018402905.1 Glandirana rugosa | reverse complement strand
ATCACAGGTGGGGTACATTGCAGACACCCCCCCCCCCCCCGAAGTCAGGACAAGTCCCACACTTACCCCATCTAATAGGTAGGCAGGAGTGTGCAGAGATTGGCTTGCAGAGAGCGGGTTGGCAGTGTGCAGAGCTTCGCTTGGGGACCACATGTTGGAGCCTGGAGTGGATGGTCTGCAGCGTGGGAGTCAGGACAGAAACCCGGCATAGTGCTGCACCTGCGTGAGTAATCATGCAGCCAGCACATCTGCCACAGTCTCGCCCCCACCCACAGCATCCAGCTTGAAAGTGCAAAATTTGGTGCAGCTCCACACAAAAACTCAGCTTCAAGGTTTTATTGTCAAAGCTTGTTTGAACAAGCTGAGGTTAAAAGCTGATTGGCTAGCATGCAAAGCTGCACCGGTTTTTGCACTCTCCAGCTTTAGTAAATCAACCCCATAGTTTTTTATGACTGGCCAATTGGCTCACTACTTGCTGTCACCAGACAGCAAGGTGCCGAGAAAAAAAAAAAAAGAAAAGTCAATATACCTGCGCCTCCTGTAGGGGTCGGTCTTACTTTTTTTTACTTTTTCTTGTCAGCGGCAGAGAGGCAGTGCCCAAGCCCCCCTTATTGACCAGCTGCCGCTGCTTGATTCCAAGCCAAGGTCAGGTAGATCAAGAAAGATTTCAGCCACACCTGCCACAGGAATTGTTCAGGATACAAAGAAAAACCCACAGGTAACCTCAGAAGAAATACAGGCTGCTTTGGAAAAAGATGGTGTGGTTGATTTTAAGGAGCACAATACAATGATACTTGAACAAAAAAGAACTGCATGGTCAAGTTGCCAGAAAGAAGCCTTTACTGCACAAGTTCCACAAAGAAGCCTGGTTACAAAATGCCCAACAACACCTTGACCTGCCTCATTGGGCTTTTTTGTGGCATTGGCGCAGTAAAGGCTTCCTTCTGGCAGCTCAACCATGCAGCTTTTTTTTTGTTCAAGTATTGTTGAATTGTGCTCCTTAAAAACAACCACACCGTCAAATTATGGCGGGGCGGTGCAGCTCTCGTTCTGGGACGATGTCATATGACGTCGTCCCAGAAAGCACACTCCCACGCGCCCATCGCGGCCGCACCATGTTGCCAGGATTACCATTGACCACCGGTGCCAGCAACCAGTGCCCACCCCAGTGCCAGAAATCAGTGCCCACAAGTGCCCACCAGTGCCAGCAGTCAGTGCCCACCAGTGCCAGCAATCAGTGCCCACAAGTGCCACCAATCAGTGCCCATTCGAGATGCCAATCAGTGCTGGCTATTAGTGCTGCCCATCAATGCCGATCACTGCTGCCCATCATTGCTCATCATTGCCACCCACCAATGCCCATCAGTGCCCATTGGTGCCACCTATCAGTGCCTACATGTGCTGCCTATTAGTGCCCATCAGTGCCACCTATTAGTGCCCATCTGTGCCACGTATCAGTGCCCACATGTGCTGCCTATTAGTGCCCATCAGTGCCACCTATTAGTGTCCATCGGTGCCACCTATCAGTGCCCACCAGTGTCACCCATCTGTGCCCACCAGTGCCACCCATCAGTGCCACCTATCAGTGCCCATACGTGCGGCATATTAGTGCCTTCTCATCAGTGCCCATAAGTGCCGCTTCATCAATGTCCATAATTGCCACCTCATCAGTACCCATCAGTGCAGCCTATCAGTGCCCATCAGTGCTGCATCATCAGCACACATCAGGGAAGGAGAAAAATTACTTATTTACAAAATTTAGTGCCAAAAACCTTTTTTTTCAAAATCTTCGGTCTTTTTTTATTTTTTTTTTTTTAGTAAAAAATAAAAAAACCCAACAGTGATTAAATGCCACCAAAAGAAAGCTCTATTTGTGTGAAGAAAATAATAAAAATATCACATGGTTACAGTGTAGCATTACTGCACAATTGTCATTCAAAGTGTGACAACACTGAAAGCTAAAAAATGGCCTGGGCAGGAAGGGAGTGAAAGTGCCCAGTATTGAGGTGGTTAAAAAGCCACAAATGTGAGAAATTAACCTTCAATTGCCATTTTAACCTATGTGTGCCACCTTCTGTCTCTGTACCAAGGCCAAACATTCCAGGGTATGTAAACTTTTTTATCAGGGCAATTTGGGTGATTTCTGTTATCATTATGATGTAAAAAGGATCCAAAAACTATGTGATAATAAATGGATTCATGTGATCACTATCCTTAACTAAAAGACAGTTTTTGGCATGTTCAGTCATATTTTCAATATTTATGGCTACATTTCACAATTTCTGTCAGGGCATGCACACTTTTGAGCACAACTGTATATAAATATACATATATATATCCAAGCAATAAGTGATGCGCTAAGTGTTAAATCAATTAAGTAACAGTCATAAATCAAAAACGCATATAAAGTCCATCAATGAAAATGCCTTTCGGAATATCCACGTGTTTATAAATTTTTCTTTTAACCTCCACCAAGTTCACCATGTGTCCACCACCGCAGGTAACTAGGTACTCTTACCAGAGACAGGTGTTTGAAACACATTCGGATCTAATACAGACAGAAATCACATGATTTTCAGGAGGGCATCCATCCAAGCTAACGCCAAAGTATTGGACCAAGATGGCAGGCTTAGATTCTCTCTTGGTTAACAAACGCCCATCAGGACATTCATGGAATAAAAATATATATACCGCACATAGGGTGATACCGTAATAGCAAAAAAGGTTTATTAAAATAGAAATTGAATCCACTCACATGTTCCAAGTTATAAAAGAAGCGATAAGGAATTCCAAATCAAGGTGCGCAATGGAAGAGCGTGGGGCTCACTGGTGACTGTGAGCCCCATACTCTTCCATTGCGCACCTTGATTTGGAATTCCTTATCGCTTCTTTTATAACTTGGCCAGTTATTTTGAGGGGTTAGCAAATTTACACTGTACAAGCTGTACACTCACTACTTTACATAGTAGAAAAGTATAATTTCTTCAGTGTTGTCACATGAAAAGATAGAATAAAATATTTACAAAATGGGAGAGGTGTTCTCACTTTTGTGAGATACTGTATATATATATATATATATATATATATATATATATATATATATATTGTGGTGGGTTAGCTCAATGGGGATCACCTTCCCTGGGAAAAGGTAGTCCAAACTGCAGGTTTTCTTAAAAGTTTATTTTAAAAGGTTGCATGAAAATCAAACAAACAAAACATTAAATAAATCCTTGCCATTCCAGCTCTTACTAACTTGCCATTTCCAGTTTTCCTAACTGAGCAGTGAAGGGCTTCTCCCAGTCACCCACAAAACAAAGACAATGCAAACCTTTCTGCTTCAGTCATAAAGCAAACTTTAGTTCATCAGCTCTCTTAGGCGTGATGGCTCCTGAGTTCCAGGCCAGAGCAAATCTTTACTCTACTTCCTGCTTATTTATACCACCTGTTGGTAGACACAAGTGTACCACAAAATCTGATCTGGAACCAACCCTTCTAAGGTGGCCGTTAACACCTGGACCAGATTTTGCCTTAGTTCACTGAAAATGAACGTATGCAAGGTGAAACATAACATTTATCAATCACGACACCTTTCATAATGCCACAATATATATATATACAGTATATAAATTCAAAACTGTTTTAGAGGCACTCACGGGTCTTGCAGAAGAGGAAGATGAAAACCAGCAGTGTTTTTATTGTTGTTTATCAATGTTTTGATGAAACTTAGACTGGTCTTGAGAAAGATCGACTGAGCTTCATCAAAATGTTGACAATAAAAACACTGCTGTTTTTCACCTTCCTTCTCTGTAAGACTCCAATACCCGTGAGTGCCTCTAAACCAGTTTGGGATTTATATGGATTTCTTTGTGGGTGAGCATCTGGGCATTTACTTTAACCGCTTCTGAACCGCCCACCGCACATTTAATGCGTACCTGTATGTTTTTGTCTCTTCCTGGGTCTGCATGCCCTGCCAGCGACCTACTTCCTCTCTGATTGGACACAGCAGGAGCCAATCAGCGGGTCCGGCAGATGCGATATCATCCGGGACCCTCCGATCATTGACAGAATGGCGGTCTGCTTATGTAAACAAGGCAGACTGCCGTTCTGTCAGAGAGGAAAGGCTCAGACACAGATATCTCACTTGCTCCACTTAAAACATCCCCACACAGTTAGAAATCAATCCCTCGGGGCAAACTTAACCCTTTGATTGCCCCTGATGTTTAGCCCTTCCCTGCCAGTTTTATTAGTACAGTGACAGTGCATTTTTTAGCACTGATCACTGTATTAGTGTCACTGCTCCACAAACAATGTCATTTAATGTCTAATTTGCCCACCGCAATGTCGCAGTCCCGCTAAAAATTGCTAATCGCCACCATTACTAGTAAAAATAAAAATATTGTTTTTTTATTCAAAATTGTTGGTCTCTTTTTGTTTATAGCGCAAAAAATAAAAACTGCAGAGGTGATCAAATACCACCAAAAGAAAGCTCTATTTGTGGGAAAAGAAGGACATAAATTTTGTTTGGGTACGACGTTGCATATACACGCAATTTTTAGTTAAAGCAACGCAGTGCCCTATCAAGAAAAATGGAAGGGGGTGAAACTTCCAGGGCTGAGGTGGTTAAGCATAGAGTGCCGTGCCTACCCTTGGAAATGTTTATATATATATATATATATATATATATATATATATACACACACAGTATATGACCCTACTCCTGACATTTCTCCAACTAGGTGCCCATCACTTGCATTGGAAGAATCTATACCTGACTGATTTTTGACCAGATAGTTTACTAATCCTTCCCTGTGAACTATTGAGCTCAGTATCGCTGTTCCATTCAGTCTCTAGATTGATGGTCTACCCTCTAACTATGTGAGGCTACAAGCATCCTGCCCAGATTCTTAACTGACTAAGTGCATTCCTGAGGACACCAAAGTACCAGTACACACATATAAAGCATCCTTGAAAGGTGGCTACTCTAGTGCAATAATGGTTATAGAGCCTGAGCTAGTGTTGTACCTTACAATAAGATCCTCAGGGGAGGGACAAGCATGCACACTTAGCGTTTTCTGCAAAGTTCTTCAAAATTTGTCAGTTCATGTTACAGTAAAATTATATGATTATAACACAGACTCTCATACCAAAGATGTCAGGTTCTAATAGCAGCTGCTGGCTTAACCTTAGAGTAGTAGATATTATGTAGTTATGCACTAGGGGTTAATGTCCTATGCTGACAGCGCTTGCTCCGGTAAGGTATTTAGACGTGAATACTCATATAACGTTAATGTGTGGGTATACAAATATTATGCATAAGGGCTATACCTTAGTTTGCACAGTATTGAGGTATAGCACTTATGTATAATATTTGTATACCCACACATTCATTTTATATGAGTATTCACGTCTAAATACCTTACCGCAGCAAACGCTGTCGGCATTGGACATTAACCCCTAGTGCATAACTACATGTTACATTAAGTCCAGCTTTTATTGAGTGCTTGTTTGAGTAAAAATAAGTGTAGGTAGCAGTTTTCTAACTGTATCTTTAACTTCCTTGTTGTTGAGGTTGTAGATGATAGGGTTCAGCATCGGCGACACAATCACGTAAAATACAGAGCTGTATTTCTCCTGGTCAGTGGAGTACTGAGATGGTGGGCCAAAGTACATTAGCATTACTGTCCCAAAGTATAGTCCCACCACTGCTAGATGGGAGGAACAAGTGGAAAAGGCTTTAGCTCTTCCCGCAGACTTAATCTTTAATACAGATGACAAAATGCAAATATATGATATTATAATAAGAACAAAGGGGAGGAGAAGAGTAATAAAACTGATGGAGAAGATAACAATTTCATTGGACAAAGTATTCCCACAAGCCAATTTCACGACTGCTAGAACCTCGCACATGAAATGATTGATCTGGTTGTAGCAAAGAGTAATCTGCATAAAAATTGATGGAAAAATACACATCATAAAGCTTAATATAAATATCATGGCAGTCAGTTTGTAACAAATATTCCAACGCATGAGAACGGGATAATGGAGTGGTTGGCAGATGGCCACGTAACGGTCATAAGCCATGATGGCCAAGAGAAGACACTCACATCCCTCTAGAAGTAGGATAACAAAGATCTGGATGGTGCAAGCTCCGTTCGAGATGGCCCTCTTGGAAGAAAAAAGGTCTGACAACAACCGGGGCACAGCAGTGGATGAGTAACTCAAGTCAAAGACAGAAAGCATGCACAGGAAGTAGTACATGGGGATATGCAAGTGATGGTTATGTAGAATTATACCTATGATGAGAGCATTTCCAAAAACAGTCACCAAATAGATAGCAGAAAATAAAATAAATAGTAAAGTGTTTATCCTCAGATCTTTGCTGAATCCCAACAAAATGATTTCCGTGATTATTGTCTTGTTGTCCATTGTCTGGAATCCTTATGGGAATTCTTTATTCTTTTTAACATTTTTATTAATGTACTTTCAAATGTTAATTTCAATATTTTTGAATTTGCAGATTTCCTTGAAATAATCCCAATAAAAATGCCATTGAAGGTCCTTGTTCAAGCACTGTCTGTTATAGGGTGACAACTCTTTGCCCCTTTCTCTTGTTTGTGCTTCAGTGTTGTTACTCTGTCACATGGGCTTCAGCTGGTGACTACAAGAGGTTGTTTCATTATATATTACACAGGCATGGTCCACAGTAATCATCGGGAAACCAATCCTGAGAAATGCCATGCAGCCTTCACTGGAGTGCATGTAGGCAGGAAGTGATTGCAAGGAAGTTGCAGGAGATCAGCAGCGATGAAATGCAAATAAGGAGTAAAAAAGTCAAAAACAATATTTCTAAAACAATTTAATTTGTTTATAATATGCAGTTATCGTTTATATACACTTTAGTGTCAACAATCTTATAAATGTATGCTTATTAAAAACATTGTTTATTTATAAATGCATAAAGGCATGCTGACAGCCATTCAGTGTTTCTGGCTTGGCAGCACAGCCGTGCAATTGTTTTGCTCTAATTCCCTTCTAAATGTAACTCAGACCTGTAGAGATTCACTAAAAGCAATTCATTTTGCATGTGGCTTTATTCCAGCAGTTGTTCAGCATAGAACCTTATTTCTGTATCAGACTAACAAAAAACAAGCAGATGGAGAATGCACATATATGTAGTATAAAATCTAAAATAAGCTGTGCTAGGATGATAAACTCAATAAATTATGACAGTAGGTAAAAAAGAACCTAGCACGAATATGCTGGAACCACAAAAACAGTAATAAAAATAACAAAGGTGCAGCGCTTGAAATTGGATTAGAAGAGTCAGGGTAGTAATGAATCAATCGGACAAAGAACTGGAATTTACTCATAAATCAGCAAAGTCAGCAATAATCAGTGCATATAAATAAATGAACTCTAAGGGGTGCCCGCTAGCATTGGGGTCCAGTTATACTGCTGGTGCACATAAAAATAGTCCCAGTTAAGCCTGTAGGCAGCATTAAGGCTGCTAGATGGCTCTAGGGTCATTTCCTAAAGGGCTCAGTCTTTCTAGAAGCAGATAGTAAATCCCCACAGCGATGAAGAATCAGGGTAGTAATGAATCAATCGGACAAAAACTGGAATTTACTCAAAAGTCAGCAAAGTCAGCAATAAGCAGTGCATATAAATATATGCACTCTGAGGGATGCCTCTTAGCATAAGAAATGGGTGAAGATCTTTGTGTAGCAGCTATAAAGGGGCAATCGATTAGTACTAAATGTTCAGCCGGCTAGTATCGGGGTCCAGTTGTACTGCTGGTGCACATGAAAATAGTCCCAGTTAAGCCTGTAGGCAGCAATAAGGTTACTAGATGGCTGTAAGGTCAGTTCCTAATGGGCTCAGTCTTTCTAGCAGCAGATAGTAAATCCCCACAGCTATGAAGAATTAGGGTGGTAATGAATCAATCGGACAAAGACTGGAATTTACTCATAAATCAGCAAAGTCAGCAATAAGCAGTTGATATAAACATATGCACTCTAAGGGGTGCCTCTTAGCATAATCAATGGGTGAAGATCTCAGTGTAGCTGCTATAAAGGGGCAATCAATTAGTACTAACTGTTCTGCCGGCTAGCATTGGGGTCCAGTTGTACTGCTGGTGCACATGAAAATAGTCCCAGTTAAGCCTGTAGGCAGCAATAAGGCTACTAGATGGCTGTAAGGTCAGTTCTTAAAGGGCTCAGTCTTTCTAGCAGCAGATTGTAAATCCCCACAGCAGCAGCTCACCAAGGAAGTTGCAGGAGATCAGCAGCAATGAAATGCAAATAAGGAGTAAAAAAGTCAAAAACAGTATTTCTAAAAAAAATGTAATTTGATTATAATATGCAGTTATCGTTTATATCCAATTTAGTGTCAAGAATGTTACAAATGTATGATTATTAAAAACCTTGTTTATTTAAGAATGCATAAAGGCATACTGATAGCCGCTCTGTGTTTCTGGCTTGGCAGCACAGCAGTGCAATTGTTTTGCTCTACTTCCTTTGTAAATGTAACTCAGACCTGTAGAGATTCACTAAAAGCAATTCATTTTGCATGTGGCTTTATCCCAGCAATTGTTCAGCATAGAACCTTATTCCTGTATCAGACTAACAAAAAAACAAGCAGACGGAGAATGCACATATATGTAGCATAATATCTAAAATAAGCTGCACTAGGATGATAAACTCAATAAATTATGACATTAGGTAAAAAATCAGCTAGCACGGATATGCTGGAACCACAAAAACAGTAATAAAAATAACAAAGGTGCAATGCTTGAAACCGGATTAGCAGTGCAGTGATGATTGATAATATAAAAAACTGTCTCTATGAAGAATCAGGGAAGTAATGAATCAATCAGACAAAGAATATCCAAGAGGGAGCCTCCACCAACACCCGTTCACACTGCCTCTTACCCCTTAATCAGGACCTCCACTACAGAGGTCAATCAAGTCTGCTCAAAACAGATGGCTGGAGCAGCGTCTTGGGGAGATGTCTCCTATTCCTCCTTAGAGGTATCTCCACTGCCCAGTGTAAATGGGTAACTCTCATCCATGCAGAGAGGAACAAAAGGGGCATATCATGGTGAAGTATGTTACAAACGTTTTAATAGAAGTAGTAGCAGGAAATATACACAAGACAGTTTACTAGTAAATTAAGTCAATGTATTGGTATGGGTTACAATAAATCATGGTTTGAATATACATGAACACACAGAAGGTAGGTACAGACACAGTCCTCTAGACAGTATAATTACTATGCCAAAGTAACCTAGAATAGAGTTATGTACCACTAGACTGGAATTTACTCATAAATCAGCAAAGTCAGCAATAAGCAGTGCATATAAACATATGCACTCTAAGGGGTGCCTCTTAGCATAAGCAATGGGTGAAGATCTCTGTGTAGCAGCTATAGAGGGGTAATTGATTACTACTAACTGTTCAGCCAGCTAGCATTGGGGTCCAGTTGTACTGCTGTTGCACATGAAAATAGTCCCAGTTAAGCCTGTAGGCAGTAATAAGGCTACTAGATGGCTGTAAGGTCGGTTCCTAAAGGGCTCAGGCTTTCTAGCAGCAGATAGTAAATCCCCACAGTAGCAGCTCACCAGTCCCATTGATATAACAGCTAACCATCCAGTCTCACTCTCTGATCTGCACCCAGGTGATTCTATTTTCCGGCATCCCAAACTCAGCATTTTGGTTCTCGCTCAGGCTGCCAATATGCAGCAATGGTGGTGCACACTGGAAAGCGATGTACACTCTCAGGGCTTCCTCATGGCAAGAGGAAGCTGTGTCCTGTACAGCCTGAGAAAATGCAGCTCTCTCCCCTTCTCCCGGCAATCTCCTCCTTGGGGAATGTAGTTCAAAAGCTTTTTATTATGGTAAAGTCTTTCTCCTCAGGACTACAGTATCCACAGTGAAGTGCTCTCTGACTCAATCTATTGAACTCTTCCTGCTCAGCAGCTCCCACCTCTTGCTGATATACTGTAGCTGTTATTCAGTCCAGTACTGCAGGGCAACAGCTACAGAAAGCACCAGGCAACACAGACATATAGTATATATATATATATATATATATATCCTGAAAATTGAGCTTATAAAATGGAGAGGTAAACTGAAATGTGTTCTTTATATTTTTTACAGTACACTAACCTATTATTTTGTAACATGTTAACAAAAATAACTCAAAAAAACCAAACAAACAAAAAAAGTGCATTCAGCTCATTTCACAGAAGAGGGAAACACAGATTGGTAGGTTTTTAAATAAAGCGAATTTCAATAGAACATCACAAAAAAGCAGCAAGTAAGTAAAAATAGAAAATAGAAAAACAAATAAATAAAAATACTAAATTAATTATTTTTATAAGTAACCCCAGTGGGATTTCCAAACAATTAAAATGGAAATAGTGGAAATAGGCACCACATGTTTACTCTGAAATACAAATGTGTCTTCATTATTTTCTTATATATATATATATATATATATATTTTTTTTTTTATATATCAAAAGCCTACTTGTAAATGTTGTCTAATTAATAAAAAGAAAAACATTTATTTGTAAATGTTGTATTATCATAAAAATAGAGTTGGATACTCTTCTTGGTCCTTTCAATTCCAGAGTGAAAACTGGCTGTTATTAACCTGAAGTAACTTTTCTGACAGACTTCCATGGTAGCATACGTTTGGTTTGCCCTGGTCTTGCTCCTACCCCATAGGACCCCACTCCCATAAATTTTCAGGCTGAGCCAGAGGCCGCGTTCCTTTTTTGTCCTCCTCACTTATAAGGACCATTTCGTATGAAGTTTCCTACCTTTTGGAAGATATGGAGACTAGGTTCTCATGCGGAACAGCCGTGCGGATACTGGGAGCATCCTGTGGTGTCCTATGGTGTCCAGAAGTTTCCAGGATGGCTCCAGTAGTTCCCAGATAAGAGCAGGGTGGTGAATGGCACACAAGCTCAGAAGATTGACATATGACTATGATAATGGAAGCTCTGCCAATGGCGAGCAGTTGCGCCAGGTCCGATGCCCAGCTAACAGCTAGTGGCCGCTAAGGTGTGCCCAGCATGATGGTGTGTCTACCTCTGGGATCCAGGTCGCCTTGCAAAGGGGTCCAGATTATGTGAGTATGTTTGGCTTGAGGTCATCAGAAGGGACCAGATGCCATGCTGCTAGGATGTAACTCCACTTATGTTAAAAAGAAAAATAAATAGTAACCAAAATGAAAATATATGGAGATGTCTATGCTCTGATGTGCATTGTAGTATTTTTATCAAAGTATGGTGCAGTTGCTTTTTGTCCTAAACAGATGTCTGTTTGTTTTAGCGAGGTTTTTCTTTCTGTGTTGGGGGCTCTGTCTAATGAAATCACCTGTGTACTGGTGCTCTGATGTTAGGAGCACCCCCTAGGGGTCCTTTCACTCCAGTGGATGGGCTGTGTTGATCCATCCGTTGATCCCCGCTGAGCCAGCGGATGACAGGACTGTCTCTGCACTCTGTGAAGAAACGGGCCTGTCAGAGCTCCGCTCTCCTCTATGGGGGATCAGATGAATACGGACCGCCTGTCTGTGTTCATCCGATCTGATCCGCCAGATGGATGGAAAATAGGGCTTCCATCTATCTGTATTTAGCGGATCGGAGCGGATTGGATGTCAGCGGACGTGTCACCGCTGATATCTGTCGCTCCATAGAAGACGATGGAGTGTCCGTTAAGGTCCACCTAAAAAACTGACAGGCGGACCTGAACGATCCGCTGGTGTGAAAGGACTCTTAGGGTTTTTTTTCTCACCTAGCAAGCAAACAACTGTTACTGCTGACTCTCTGGACAGCTGAAAGCAGAGTTGCACCCATATTTTCATGTCCTCTTCATCCAGCAGCAATGTGTGCAGTAAGTACAAATTGACATATCATTTTTTATTTCTAGGTCACTTACTTTATTAATTCTATATTCTATTGTGACTTCCTCCTTCACTGCCGCAGCTGCATGCTTCATTTCTGGCTTTGCAATGTCTCCTGGGAGATGTGTGTCATCAGTCCTTGTTGACACCAGGCATCGCCGGGTCGTAGCATCACCATAACAATGGGGCGGGCAATTCCTCTATTGCTGCCCGTTGTTATGGCAACAAGATAATCCAGTGTTTACTACACATGCGCGAGTTCGGGAGGTGGATGTTAGGAAGCCAGCATCACCATATCCTGGAAGAGACTGCTAGTGGGCTAGCTGCAGAGCGCTTCCATGTTCACATCTGTGAAGATGGAAGAGCTGAGCAGAGCTGAAATCAAAAGTAAGTAATTTAAAAATCCAGGAATTGAGTGGCAAATTGTTAAATAACACACAATAAAGTATTTAGACAAGTGTAGCAGAACGGATTACCTATAAAATAAAAAAAATTGTGGGTGAAACTCCACTTTAAAGTGATTTTAAAGGTTTTTTTTTAAAATAACAAACATGTCATAATTAAGGGCTCTGTGCAAGGGTAAAACCCTGTATGAATTTCCTGTCTTGTTCAGGCATCCAGGGAGCAAGATGACAGTGTATATCTGTCTGCAGTTGCAGACTGGGAGCCTGCCTTAACTCTTGCCTCTCTTCCAAAGCAATGGAAGTTGGGATGATGAATATCCTAAAGAATAATTCTGACAAGTGGGACAATCTGGTCTGCATTGCAAGAGCTTAAACTGCCCCATTCAAGGGCTAGCTTTATCTTGATGGCAAACAGCTGGAGATGATTCTACAAGTAGAACAATCTTGTCTGCATTGCGAGAGTCTGAACAATTCCCATAAAGGGCTAGCTTTATTTGATAGCAAATACCTGGCAATAATTCTACAAGTGGGACAGTCTTGGCTGCATTGTAAGAGTCTAAATAGTCAGTTTCAAGGGCTAGCTTAATTTGACAGCTAATAGCTGTGTTTAGTCTGGCCTCCTGCCTCAGAGTACATGCCTGCTGAATGAAACTGGGTCTGTGATTCAAGAGTTAGTGTTTAACTCCAAAGGGTTTGCTCAGGAGCTCAGAAAGAATTGAAGAGAGAAAGAGTCCTTCACCACATGGTCAGCAAAGAGCTCCACTTCTAGGCGAGAGGTTGCTTACTGGCCTTTTCCATATTTGTGTCACCCATACGTATCTTATGAGAACCTGGTTGCTCTTCATCTCTTTTGAGTCTACAAAGAATTTCTGGGAGGAATCCATATTCTGTGGCCCAATTTGGCAATAAGTGGCTCCTACATCTGGGTCCCTTCAAGTGGATTTTATCTCTGGACAAGTTTTCAGAGTTAGATCTGGTAGCATCTCATTACTGTTACAAGCTGAAAAACTTTTACCTAGGGGCCTGGGCAAAGCCCTGGGTGTGGATGCTGTGTCAGATCAGGAAAGGTCTCACAACCAGTTTGACCCATATACAGTTTTTTGTGGGGTCTGTTTTTTTACTGGAAATTCCTGCAATTTTTGCAGTAATTCTCTATTGACCTAAAAGGCCTTGGTTTCTGCCTTTGATACCGGAGTATTGGATTGAAGTCCTTTCTCTCGGATGAGATCTTCTGTCATAGAAAGCAATATTCCACCCTTGTTCATCTCTTCCAATTTCTCATCCTTACAGGAAGAGACTGATCAGGCTTGGCTGTTGTTTCGCTAAGTTAATATCTATAAATCCTACAAAAGGATTTGAATAGATCTTGTTCAGTTTGGACTACTTTGTTTTCTTTGCTTCAGTCCTCTGGTCAGGTGCATTATGGACTTCAGCTGATCCTAAAGCTCTCTTAGAGGGCATCTCTGCTGTCCCTGTCATACCCAATGTTTCATGGGTAGACTATCCCTTTCTCATCCAATACTTGGATGGGGGCTGCATCTGAGACTTGAAGGAGAGACTCTCTAGGTGGGGTTTACTACTTGCTCTGGACTTCCTTCCCGGCTCCAGATGAGATCTTTTTGCATTCCAGTGTGGGTAAAGACTGAGCTATGGAGACATGTACACTAAGGGCTCTAAGGGCTATCTCTTCAGCCAAGATCAAAGCTTTAGGCTTAGCAAGGATGCATTGGTGACTTACAGCTCCAGGTGGAATCCCCTCCAGTCCAGTTGGAGTAAGAATTGAGCCATGATGTCAATCTCTTTAGGGCTACATCCTCAGCAGGAACCTTGGCCAGAATCAGGGCCTTAAAGGCCCCTTTGACAGCTTTCTGCTCCAGATGGAATCTCTTTCAGTCCAGTTTTGAGTAAAGTCTGTCATGAAGGCAGCTTTTCTATGGGTTCTTTTTCCTCAGTCAGCAGGTTTGTTGGGGATCTGGGCCTTGTGCCGAGAGGGATTCTTGTGACTTTCTGCCCAGTATGGGTAGAGTTTATATCCATGCTGGGTGACAATCTGAGGTGGTTTCAGCATTCTGTGAGAACAAAGGATTTGTTCCTCCCATATGCAGAACCACCAAGAATAACTGGTTCCATGCCATGTATATTGGGATTCTCTGAGCATGCTATCAAGCTACAGCTTTTCAGCTTTACTCAGAGTGTTAGGACATATTTGTCACTCTCTCTAGCAGAATCAGCTAGTTGGAGATGTCATCCAGATTTTTTTCTGGATGGGTCATTCCAGCTAGCCATTAGGCTTATAAAGCTTAGTCCTTGGTTCCAATGGGTGAAGTCACCACACACTCATCAAGGAGTGTATAGGCTTTGTTGGCTCCCTGTGAAAGGGCACCAGAAATAGTTGTAGGAGGATGACATATCTTCCATTACAGCTGCTCTGGCTCATTGTGGGATGTAGCTAACTTCCTTAAGCTGTTAATATTTATCCATAGGGTTTCTGTTGACTATGATTGAAACCCTACTTTTCTGACATCCCACCCTAGTTTTTGGGCTAGTTAGTTCCCACACATATGCTGCCATGGAAGTCTGTCACGAAAATGGAAAATTTACTATGAAATATTTACCGTAATTTTCCTTTCCTGAAGGACTCCACGGCAGCAGAAGTTCCCTCCCAGAGTAATGAGTAGGCTAGTTACGGAACGTGGCCTCTGGCTCAGCCTGAAAATTTATGGGAGTGGGGTTCTATGGGGTAGGCGCAAGGGAGGGGCTACCCATTCGTATGCTGCCATGGAGTCTATCAGGAAAGGAAAATTACGGTAAGTATTTGATAGTAAATTTTCAGTTTTTTTCACCATCAAAAGATTTATTTTGATTGCATCAATAGGGCCCTTAAAGAGGAGTTCCACCCTAAAGTGGAACTTACACTTTAATGGAAGGTGACCCCCCCCCGACATGCCACAATTGGCATGTCTTTTTTTTGGGGGGGATGACCAGGGACCCTGTTTTCACAGGGTCCCCGTTCCACTTCCTCCCCTGGCACCGCAGCTCCAGGAAGGAAGTTCACCTTCCCCCCTCCCTTTTGGCTATCTTCTGGGACAAGTCACAGGTCCCAGAAGATACGCCGGCCAGTCACAAGGCGCAGCGCGGCTCGTGCATGTGCAGTGCGCACCCGGCTTTGAAGCCAAAGCCGGATGCCCATCCTTATGATGCCGGTGCTGCCGAGGGGAGGGGGCGAAGAGCGAGTCCTCGGACAACCGCATCGCTGGAGCGAGGGACAGGTGAGTGTCCGATTATTAAAAGTCAGCAGCTACACTTTTTGTAGCTGCTGACTTTTACATGGGTGGAACTCCGCTTTAACCACTTGCCGACCAGCCATCATCGTTTGACAGCAGCAGGTCAGCTCTATTGCGCAAATTGCCGTAGCTGTATGTCAGAACAGGGATCTGTTGATATAAACAAACAAATCCCCGTTCAAACAGGGAAGTGGAGAGAGATCTGCTGTTTCCAGTGATCGGGAGCAGCTTTCTCTCTCCACAGCCCAGTCAGTGTTGCCAACCTCCCGCAGCATTTTTTACTGGCAAAACATGGAAAAGTTACTGGCGGCGCATATTTTTTACTGGCAACTTGAAAAATAATAGAACTCCTATTAAAAATGAAGACAATTGATATTTAAAGACAACATGGAAACACTGGCAATACCATTTGCCTTGTTTACACTTAAAAATTCAGCACAGCATGACAAATTATCAGACCCTGATATTTATAGACAGTTGTAAAAATCTGTAAATTTACTGGCGGTTGGCAACCCTGCCCCCAGTCACTACACTCCCCCCACAGTTAGAAACACCCACCCAGGGAACCCTTGATCACCCCATAGTGTTAACTCCTTCACTGCCAATGACATTTATACCCTAATCAGTGGCTATTTTTACCTCTGATTGCTATATAAATGTCAGTGGTCCCAAAAAAGTCTCAAAAGTGTCCAATCTGTCTGCCCAGGAGCGGGCTGGGCCGGGGGGCACAATGGAAATTTCCCCCCCAGGCCGCCTAACTTCTCGAACTTCTCTTTAAAATGGCCGCTGCGCGCTGCATGTCTGTTAAGTTTTTTTTTTCTAGCTGTGCTGCTGATGGACACTGCACTGATCAGGCGCATTCATGGGCACTGATTAAGCTGCATTGATGGGCACTGTCTGCACTGGTGAGGCTGCACTGATGGGCACTGATCAGGCTGGACTGATGGGCACTAAACTGGTTAGGCTGCATTAATGGGCACTGATCAGGCTGCCTTGATGGGCACTGATCATTCTGCTCTGGTGGGCACTGCACTGGTGAGGCTGCATTGATGGGCATTGATTAGGCTGCATTGATGGGCACTGTCTGCACTGATCAGGCTGCACTGATGGGCACTGATCAGGGTGCACTGATGGGCACTGTCTGAGCTGGTTAGGCTACATTGATGGGTACTAAACAGGCTGCATTGTTTGACACTGATCAGGCTGTGTTAATGGGCACTGATCAGGCTACACTGATTGGCACTTTCTGCACTGGTGAGGCTACATTGATGGGCACTGATCAGGCTGCATTTTTGGCACTGATTAGGCTGCATTGATGGGCACTGACAAAGCTGCGCTGATGGGCACTGGTGTCTGATCAGGCTGCATTTATGGGCACAGGTAAGGCTGAGCTGATGGGATGGGCACACTGGTGATGCTGCATTGATGGGCACTGATCAGGCTGCACTGATGGGCACTAATCAGGTTGCACTGATGGCCACTGATCAGGCTTCACTGATGGGTATTGCACTGGTTAGGCTGCATTGATGGGCAAAGGTAAGGCTGAGCTGATGGGATGGGCACACTGGTGAGGTTGCGTTGATGGGCACTGATCAGGCTGTACTGATGGGCATTGATTGGACTGCACTGATGGACACTAATCAGGCTGCACTGATGGGCACTGATCAGGCTGTACTGGTGGGCACTGCACTGGTTAGGCTGCATTTATGGGCACTGATCAGGCTGCATTGATGGGCGCATATCAGGCTGCACTGAGGGGCACTGTCTGCACTGGTGAGGCTACACTGATGGGCACTGATCGGGCTGCACTGACGGGCACTGCACTGGTTAGGCTGCATTGATGGGCACTGATCAGCCTGTGCTGATGGGCACTGCACTGGTGAGACTGCATTGATGGGCACTGATTAGGCTGAATTGATGGGCACTGATGGGTACTGTCTACACTGATCAGGCTGCATTGATGGGCACTGATCAGGCTGCGTTGATGGACACTGATAAGGCTACACTGATGGGCACTTTCTGCACTGATGAGGCTACATTGATGGGCACTGATCAGGCTGCATTGTTTGGCACTGATCAGGCTACATTGATGGGCACTGATCAGGCTGCATTGATGGGCACTGACAAAGCTGCGCTGATGGGCACTGGTGTCTGATAAGGCTGCATTGATGGGTACAGGTAAGGCTGAGCTGATGGGATAGGCACTGGTGATGCTGCGTTGATGGCCACTGATCAGGCTGCATTGATGGGCACTGATTAGGATGCACTGATGGGCACTGCACTGGTGAGGCTGTATTGATGGGTGCTGATCAGACTGCATTGATGGGCACTGATCAGGCTGCACTGATGGGCACTGTTCGCACTGGTGAGGCTGCATTGATGGGCACTGGTGACGCTGCATTGATGGGCACTGATCTGTGTGTTTTGAGAGCTGTGCATGCTCTTGTATGTTTTGACTTGTATACCAGTGATGTATCTGGGAGGTAGGCTTTGTTATAGAATATTTTCCACCTATAGGCTCAGTTCACATTGGTGCGATGCGGGAACCCTGCAAATCCACTGCGGGTTCTTGCATCACACCCGACTTGCAGGCATTTCACACTGCCCAATGTGAACTGCTGGGAGTGTCAATACAAAGTTAATGACACCCCCAGATCGATTTGCATATCGCAGTGCGAACTGTCCATTCGGACAGGAATTGGATCACATGAGTGTGTCAACAATATCCGTTCTAAAACCAGGTGGGCATAGATGGTGAGCTGATTTGGTGGTTCAATGGGCCACTTGACTGGATTTGCCCCCCAGGCCTAAGGCTGCCAGCCCTAGTTCGCCGCAATATGGCAGCCCCACTAAAAATTGCAGATCACTGCCATTACTAGTAAAAATAAAATAATAATAATAAAAATGCCATAAATCTATTACCATAGTTTGTAAAAGTGATAACTTTTGCAAAAGCCACTCAATATACGCCTATTGAGATTTTTTTTACCAAAAATATATAGAAGAATACATATCAGCCTAAAATGAGGAATAAATTAGTTTTATATATATATATATATATATATATATATATATATATATATATTTTTTTTTTTTTTTATATTTATAATAGCAAAAAGTAAAAATAAAATGTTTTTTTTTCAAAATTGCCGCTCTTTTTTTGTTTATAGTGCAAAAAATAAAAACCGCAGAGGTGATCAAATAGCACCAAAAGAAATCTTTATTTGTGGGAAAAAAGGATGCCAATTTTGTTAGGGTACAGCGTCGCATGACCGCGCAATTGTCAGTTAAAGCGACGTGGTGCTGTATAGCGAAAATTGCTCTGGTCAGGAAGGGGGTAAATCCTTCCGGGACTGAAGTGGTTAACAATGGTGACCTGTGCATAACCATCAAGGTAAAATGTGACCTTCTCTCTCTACCTGTGCATTAAATAGGACACTGTTCTTGCTGCAGACGATCGTTTGGTAATTCTCTTTAGCCGCAGCAGTCAATGTAGGTACCACTGTGGTTCAGCTCTTTTATTGTAGATGACGGGATTTTATTATCAATAAGGTAACATAAAAAAAGTTTTTTTTTTTGTTTTTTTAAACAAAATTATAAACAATCTAAGTGACCATTTTTACACTGATCTGTGATTTAATGTGTAATATGGTACACATTTCAGATTTAGATTGTAAGCTCTCGTGAACAGGATTCCCTAAACCTGTACTAAATTGTATTGTAACTGTGCTGTCTCCCTTTATTTTGTAAAGCACTGCACAAACTGTCGAGGCTATATATATCTTTTATAATAATAACATTAACACAAGGATGAATAATAATATGTCTTCTGTTACCTTTCTTATTCTGGATAGAGCAAACACAAAAGTGACAATAAACATTTTTGGTAACAGAATAGCTGTACGTTTATAATAAGTGTTCCTGAGCAATTTTGGGCTCCTATCAATGTGTAAGGTTTTTAAGACTCGACAGGTAAATTTTGGTCTCTGGAAGACCATTTACATAAAAAAAAAATTACATTTAGACAGACACATTGAGGTATCATAAAAGTATAGCTAATGGCATTTCAATATTAACAATGATCCGGAGTGCTTAGGAATTCAAAGAACCTTGAGAACATTATAATGAGACACGATATGGCAGAATGTTCTAATAGGATACACTATGGTGTGCCTACAGATCTTGTCCACAGTCAGTTTCATCCGTGAAAATCTTTACAAGGTTGTAGCAAGGTTGTAGCAATCACTGAGGCCAAATAATGCCAGCATTGACTGAAAAAAAATCCAGAAAGGCTTTATATTATGAAAATAAACATCAACAGCCAAATATATCTTAAATTCAAAACTATCAAATGCTGCCCAAGCATAGCATGTGAAAAAAGACACTTACTCCAGAAGATTGCACATACTCCTTGGATCATCCACCCAGAGTTTACACAGACCACTTGCTTCCTACATCCAGAAGATGGCACAGAAACTTTGGATCCAACATCCAAAACATGGCACAGGCACTTTGGATCCTGCATCCAGAAGATGGCACAAACACTTTGGATCCAGCATCCATAAGATGGCACAGACACTTTGGATCCTACATCCACAATATGGCACGGGCACTTTGGATCCTACATCTAAGAAGATAGAACAGCCACTTTGGATCCTACATGCAGAAGATGGCACAGACACTTTGAACTCTACATCCAGAAGATGGCACAGACAACTTGGATCCTGCACCCAGAAGATTGCACAGAAACTTTGTATCCTACATGCAGAAGATTGCTCAGACACTTCTGATCCTACACCCAGAAGATGGCACAGGCACTTTGGATTCTACAGCCAGACAATGGCACTGATACTTTGGATCCTACATCCAGAAGATGGCACAGACACTTTGGACCCTACATCCAGAAGATGGCACAGACACCTTGGACCCTACACCCATCCTACACCCAGAAGATGACACTGTCACTTTGGATCCTACATCTAAGAAGATGGAACAGACACTTTGGATCCTGCATTCAGAAGATGGCACAGCCACTTTGGATAATACATCCAGAAGATGGCACAGACACTTTGAACCCAACATCCAGAACATAGCACAGACAACTTGGATCCTACACCCAGAAGATTGCACAGAAACTTTGTATCCTACATCCAGAAGATTGCACAGATACTTTGAATCCTACATCCAGATGATGGCACAGACACTTTGGACCCTACACCCAGAAGATGGCACAGACACCTTGAATCCAACAGCCAGAAAATGTTACTGACACTTCAGATCCTACATCCAGAAGATGGCACAGGCACCTTGGATCCTACACCCAGAAGATTACACAGAAACTTTGGATCCTACATCCAGAAGAATGCACACACACTTCGGATCATACACCCAGAAGATGGCACAGGCACCTTAGATTTTACATCTAGACAATGGCACAGATACTTTGGATCCTACGTCCAGAAGATGGCACAGACTCCTTAAATCCTACACCCAGAACATTGTGCAGACACTTTGGACCCTACTTCCAGAAGAGGGCACAGACAACTTGGATCCTACACCCAGAATATTGCATAGACACTTGGATCCTACATCTAGAAGATTGCACAGACACTTCAGATCCTACACCCAGAAAATAGCATGGACACTTTGGATTCTACATCCAGAAGATGGCACCAACGCTGTATCTTGGCCTAGGCTTTACAGGGGGGCAGCATGAAAAGTGTAGCGCCAGTGTTATGGGGCGGACTGGGCCGGGAGGCAAATCAGTCACCCCCATAAAGCATCTGGGCAGGGCCGCCATCAGGGGGGGCAACCCATACATATGTAGAGGACCCAGGCGTCCCGAGGTGCCCAGATGGCGGACCCCAACCAATGAGTTGTTGTGCTACCTCATAGTCAAACAGGAAGTGTGAGGAAATCTCTGCAAATTAAGGGAATCCATTGCCCCCCCCCACACCAAAGCCCTCAGAACTAGTGTCCCCACTGGAAAATTTCAAGGCGTGTCCTAAACAGGAAGGGGTGTGGCCTTGACAGGAAGGGGTGGCACATATTTAAATTAGGGATGTGCACGAGTTTAGTCAGGCCTAGGGCAGCACAAAACCTAAATACACTGCTGAATGGCACAGATACTTTGGATCCTACATATAGAAGATGGCACAATCACTTTGGATCCTACATCCAGAAGATGGCACAGGTCCGAAATGTCTGTGCCATCTTCTGGGGTGAGTGTGGTTTTACTACTTCATGTTTGTTTGGACAGCATTTGATAGCTTTTAGATGTAGATATTAACTCATTATTATTTTTCATTTTTTTTTTTTTTTTCTATGTTAATTGATATTTTTTGCAATTATAGAGGACTTATTCACTATTACTTCAGTGTTGAAAAACCAGTGTTAGAGGTCCTGAGGAAGTGGTGGTAACTGTGAAACATGTAGACCTAAGTCATTATGGAGGAGGTTTTTTTATCATTAGAACACTTAGAATCAGATGTAGCTGTGCATGGTAGCCAATCAGCTTCTAACTTCAGCTTGTTCAATTAAGCTTTGGGGAAAAAAATGGAAGTTGATTAGTTTCTATGCAACACTGCACCCGATTTTGCACTTTCCAGTTTTATAAATCTACCCCACATGTTTTGGATGCTCATTATGTACTGGGTTGTTTTTAATATAGTATTTATGCATGAAATGTTAAGGGTTTTATACATTAAAAGAAATTGGGGAAATTTTACTAAAACTTGTGCACAATCAGCTTCTAACTTTGGTTTGTTCATTTAAGCTTTGACGATAAAACCTGGAAGCTGATTGTTTTCTATGTAGAACTGCACCAGATTTTGAACGCTCCAGTTTTAGTAAATCTCCCCAACAATGTTTTCAATTCTGTTTGTTTGATTATGTATCAACTCCGGTGGCATACAATGGGAAATCCCCTTTATTTAAGCAATTCTTTATTGATTACATGGGATGCTGCCCCAGATAATTTTATTTCCATATTAACAATAATCTGTTCCCCCACCTTCTCAATTAATAATTTTGTATATATGATACCAAACTACAGGTGTCCACAATGCACATGCCAAATCATCAGCCTGTGCACAGGAAGTGATTGAAAATCAGATGAAAACGTTATTTTATATGTGATAAAGTGATTTAATGTATTTTAGCAAAATGTCATCCAATTCAGGTTCATATCTGCTTCAACCACTTGTCTATCGGGCAAGTTTTTAACTTTTGTTTACAAATGCTAATATCTGCAATTTGTGCTAGAAATTACATTAAACCCCAAAACCAGAGGCGGCTCTTTAATTAGGCAAATTAGGCGGTCGCCTTAGGCCTCGCACCTACAGGGGCCTCGCGGCCGCCTAATTTGTCTTATTAAAGATCCGCCTCTGATAATCACAGATCCCCTGCCGTCAGCTGAGCACAGACTCTGTGTTTACTGATATCAGGGAAGCGCTGCGAGTGGGGAAGGAACAGTGTGATGGAGCGAAGCTCACTGAGCGCTCCGATCACAGCCAGAAAGAGACACTCAGCTGAGCTCATCAGAGCGAGCAGTGAGTGCTGACCCCTCCCCCTGCAGCCCGCACACACAGAGAAAGACCGACACTAGCCTCGCGAGTCACTCGAAGCGAGGTAGTGTGACAAGGAAGGGGTGAGCGTCGCGAAGGGACTATAGTCATTTGTGTCTCAGACACGAGTCGACTGCCGTCCCCTAGACACTAATAGTCTCCGCCTAGAAATTATTCTGTTTAATCCGCCGGCGCTCCGGGGACATCCACGCTCCGGATTCCGCTGGCGGATTAAACGGATTAATTTCTCGGCGGAGACCAAAACCCCAAATTACATTAAAGATCGTGTTTAACGTCTATAATCG
>BLSH010221636.1:27564-46920 GCA_018402905.1 Glandirana rugosa | reverse complement strand
ATTTTAATTTATTTTCCCTATCCCCATTTATTTGTAGGGCACTTGCCCTAGTTTGAAGATGATTTTAGAACAGTTATATGGCTTCTACCGTTAATTAATACTTTTCAGACACAGTTTGAAGATGAACCACATTCATCTCCATTTTTGCATTTTTTATGTTTTTATTTTTTTAAAAATATTTAAAGTTATTTCCCTGTCCCCATTTTTTTGTAGGGCGCTTGCCCTACCCTTACCCCCATTTTACTTCCTTTTGCAGCCCTCTGGGGCTTTCCAGGACTTTCCTACAGCCATTTTTGTGCCTAAAAGTTCGGGTCCCCATTGATTTCAATGGGGTTCGTTGTCCGTGCGATCGTTCGGGTTCCGTCCGGACCCGGACCCGGACTTTGTCCCGAAGTTCGGACGGACCAGCAGAACCCGAACTTCCAGGTGTTCGCTCAACTCTACTTATGATGTCTTTACTTATACTGTATGGATTATTTCAGTGGTTTGTTTATAATAATTATGTATATATTTTCATAAATTATAGTTGTTTAGCTCCCCTCACCTCCTGAATAAGCGGGGCATTCCCACGAAACACGTTGAGGTACTTTACCCATATGGAAGATACCCCAAGTACACATGGAAGTCATTGGACTGCCACTGGGGTTTGATGACTATGGGTACTAACTTAAGGGAGGCTTGTACTAAACACGGTTTGGTTTTTATAAATATTTTCTTGTTCAAGTATTTTATTGAGATGGAACAAAGTTCAAATGGCATAACAGAAGAAAAGCAAAGTAGGATGGAGGGGAATAGCCCCTTATAACAGTGGAGAGGGGGTAACAAGTAATATGTCCATAATAACAACATGAAATGATAGACATGGTTGGTGCAGAGATTATGATACAACGATGGATCAACAATGTAGTAATATGGAGAATAAATTGGAACATGTTTTGTAAAAAGGTGTTGTAAAACTGAATAAGCTAAGAGTTCATGAACATCTATGGATAGCACCCCTAAGATCAGCTGAAACATTTTAGTAATAATGGTGAGTGGAGTGCATGAGCAGGTGGGCAGTACTCTGGTATGGGAGGCTAATTCGTCAGGGCAATGTGCATGAGCTGATTTGTGGGGCAGATCCCACAAGTGGGTGAAGGGTAAAAAGTATCTTTGAAGAAGGAGGTGGAAGGGAAATCACAAGAAGAAGTAAAAGGGAAAAGAATAGGTACGGGGGAGAAAGTGGGAAGAGGTGGAGGGGGGTTCGTCTGGAGGAGAGGAGGTAAGGTGGGGTCCGATGCCGGCATACAAGCAGGCTTTAGGGAGGAGGAGGGTGCTGTCAAAGTCCGGTGGAAGAAAATGGTCCACCCAGGGTTGCCAGGTTTTTATTAATGTTTTATAATTATTTCATTTATGTCAATAAAAAATTTTGATTATAACTATTATTGCTGTAATATGGTACCCTAAAAGTCTATTTTGCTCCTTTTCTATGGTTTAAAAAAAGTTACAGAGCTGCAGATTAAAAAGGAAAGGTAATTTTTAATAACATTCAATTACAAAATGATGTGTGTCACAATTGTATACGCTATATATTTTTTTTTTTTGCAATTTTTTTTCTGACAAACGTAAAGTTTCCCTTTAAAGCATTGCATATTCAAACCAATAGCAGTGTTAACTTTGTTGACAAAAATTTTTGTCGTCGTCATTTTTTCAGTGACGAAAACGAAATTAAAATTACTCCGAATTTTCGTCAATTGACGAAAACTATGATGGGCATCAATTTCAATTGATTGTAATGAACAAATACGGAATGAAAATGTGAGGGAGGGACATTTCCCTTATAAAGACGTTATATTCAAACCTTAATACCATAAATAATAAATGTTGTTAGATTTTTTTACTCCAGGAGTATGAATTTGGAAATTCTAGAGAAATGCTTAAATAATGCATTACAATTTAACTAAACTTTTATTTTAGTTGACTAAAATTATTTTTGTCGCCTAAAATGTACTGCAGATTTTAGTTGACTAAAATACGACTAAAACTAAAACAATTCAGATGGCTAAAATACAACTAAAACTAAAATGGCATGCGCCCAAGGCACGAGTCCGTACCAATGACAGGCTGTCTGACATCTTTCCGTTACATCGGGGCACCAGGCAGGACTGTCCCCTGTCCCCCTCCCTATTTGCTCTGGGTCTGGAGCCATTGGCGATTCTGATTAGAAATTCCTCTTCGGTTGAGGGATTAAGGGTGGGAAGACTAGAGGAAAAATTGTCACTATATGTTGACGATGCCCTATTATACTTAAATTATGTGGGCCCATTGCAGTCATCCGTCCTGGAGGTTTTTGATAAATTTGGGTCTTACTCGGGGATCCGTATTAATTGGTCCTAGTCAATCTTATTTCCTATTGACAGCCAGGTGGCCGCTTCGGCTCCAAGTTCTCCACTGCAGTGGGTGGAGGGGTTTAGATATCTAGGAATACAAATAACTAGGGACATCTCAAACTTCTCTGCATATAACCTCCAAGCCTCTTGTTGCCTCACTTAAGTTCAGTTGCGCCTCCTGGTCAACCCTCCCTATATAAGATAGATACTAGATAAACCTAGTAAAAATGATGATCCTACCAAAGTTTAATTATATATTTCGGAACTGCCCAACTTGGGTCCCCTCCAGTTTATTTAAGGACATAGACACATATATACTCACCTTCATTTGGAACGGGGCTTGCCCCCACCTTGCCAAATCCGTTGTCCCTCCCTACAAGGCTGGGTGGGCTTGCACTCCCGGACTTTAAGACGTACTTTTGGGCGGCAATGTTGGTGTCAGTTGGTGCGGCCACATGTTTGGAAGCTGCGTTTCTCGGACCCCTGATGGATCTCCGTAACATGATTTATAGGGGACCAAGGGCCTATTCTATTCTCCCTGAGCATACACGGGCCACGTTGAGAGTATGGAGGGTCGCAACAAGACGGTTCCACACCCCAGACGAGTTGTCACCTGGCCAACCCCTGTGGGGAAACCCAGGACTTCCACATACACCGTAAAGGACCCCCATATTTGGGCCAAATATGGAATAAAAACCATTGGAGATATACTGATATCAGGGACTATGCTAAGTTTTGCACAACTCTCTCGGAAATTCTGCCTGCCTGGATGGGTGCTGTTTAGGTACTACCAGCTTCGTCATGTAGGTAGAACTCAATTCCCTAACCTTCCGATTCTAAAAAGGAACCCTATTGAGGACATATTGGTTCAGGGAGATGTGAGCAAACCTCAGTCTACCCTATTCGGTACACTTCTTACAAAAGACATACCCCGGTTGAATAAGCTCTGGGAATACTGGAAAGAGGACATTCCGACTTTGGATAGAGGGGACTGGGAAGACAGTCTAGAACATGGGCCGAGGTTGGTGGTCTCCTCACGGGATAAACTGGTACAAGTCAAATTTTTCCATAGGGTTTACCATGAGGATGCATAGGATGTTTCCTGGACGTGACCCCCCTGTGCCCACGTTGTGGAACCTGTGAAGGTACCTGCATCCATATGTTCTGGGAGTGTCCTAGGGTGGCGTCTTTCTGGAAGGAGGTCTTTGACAAAATAAATCTTAGGCTCCAGGTGGACTTGCCAATGTCCCTGTCTTTGGCCCTCTTAGGAATCTCTGATGATGAACAATGGTCTCATCACTCTAAATTACTTATAGCCTACTTGCTGTACTATGCCAAAAAAGAGATATTAATGAAATGGTCGTCGCCAGATAGACCTGAGATATCTGCCTGGGAGGCTATGGTGAACTCTGTACTACCATTATATAAACTAACTTATGCTAATAGAGGGTGTCACTGGAAATTTGAAAAGGTGTGGTCTCCATGGATGATGACTTAACAATGACATATGAATACACGCAACTTGATTACTGCAACTTAACCCTGATGTTATGAATGTTACAAAACATGAGTATACATATACATATGCAAAGTGTGTCTATGCTAGGTAAGATTTTCTAACTACGAAATATATAAGATCATTGTTGTGACAACCGTGGCTTCTGCTATTATATTGTACAACGACTGTGAATGTGAACCTGCTGTATCTGCAACCCATGTACTATCCAAATTTGACAAATAAAGCACCACTGTTTGTAAAAAAAAAAAAAACTAAAATGTAATTTTAGTCAAAAGTCTATGACTAAAACTAAATCAAATTTTGACGTCAAAATTAGCACTGACCAATAGCTTTATATTGTTTTATTTTTTATCTATTTTTCATTCTTTCTTGGATCTATGAGCTGCTTTTCTCCTCTAGCTTCTTTCAGCCACTTCCTGTCTGCACTTGTTCCAGTAACAGTTGTTTGTCATTCCTGATTGTGATAATGGTGGACCTTGCCTGCCCAGTAAGTGTCAATGTGACCTCTTATAGTCATCACTGCAAAAGGGTGACAAAGCACAAGAACAAATGGAAAACAGGAACATAATGTTGCCATCCCACAGCTGGGAGTACATAAACGATGACCTTTCTGGTAGACTTTTAGGATTCAATTTTATATGAGATTTTAGAGATTAGATTTGCATTGGGGTGTGCACAGAGGTAACATGATTTTTTATTTTTTAAATGATTTTGTTTATTTTAGTGTAATTTACTTTTTTCAACATTTTTCTTTTCTTCATTTAATTTTATTTCTATTGCAAGGATGCTAACAAGCACCTATGTGACTGCAAGGGCAGTTGACAGTTCCTCTTTACGGAGACATGGAGGGTCTATTAGACCCCTCCCATAACGCCTCTGCCCTCCACTGCAGCTAATCAATCACAGATCATGCTTGGTTAGCTGTTTTCCCAGGTACAGTAAGCCAGGAGAGTGACAACTATGAACCTGGAAGTGACATCATGTCACTTCCAGGTTCATTAGTTGCAGTGGAATTGGAAAATGGATGCTCCCCTATCTCCTCTTGCTCTCAATGATAATGTAGCTTACCATCAGTACCACCTTCAGAGCCCTGTAAAAGTGACCGGTTGGTTCTAGACCCACCTATATCCCTTTTACCTAAAAGCCCATCTCCAACTCTAAAATTCAATACCACGCTCACAGCTTTAACCCCCTGAATACCAGTATCTCAGTAGACACAGAGTTACGTGTTAAAAGTAAGCAGTGGTAGTTGGCCAATCTGTGACTTTCAGGATCTTGAAGGCAGCTTCTCTGCCATTATGTCACTCTTTTTCCTTTCTATGCTTCAAGTCTGTAAGGGCAAATAAGGATCTGACAACTATGCTATTAAGTGTTGATTTTAAGCAGATGATAATGTAAAATAAAGAATTTAAAACTGTTCAATAAAAACAAGCTAAATCCATACATATGCCCGTATGCCTGTAAATGATAATGAACTGACCTAGCATTTGTATCTGGAAATAAATCTGGCTTATTACATTGCTGAATGTGAAATAATAATCACAAACCTAACAATAAAACAATGACATCCAGAGTAATGGATCTCCTACTCCCTCCCAACTATGGCAGATGCAGAATGGAATATATACATTTTTATAAAGATGCTTTGATCATTACCCAGCTCTGGAGATTAATTATAGTTTTAAAAATACAATGTGATCATTTCAAGAAGAGATTGTTCATTAAATCTGTGATTTTTTTTTTTGTCAACACTAAATTGAGGCAAATGCCCTTAAGGACGAGGTGCACTGCTAGTAACGGTATACAGAAAACCCCTGCCATTCTAAGGGGTTAAAGGGTTAGTTTGCCTATACCACAAAACTGCTTATGCTATAAGGGGCACCTGTAGAAGCTTTGACCAAAGTTAAATAATTCCCTTGCCATTTATATACCTCCTGAAGCCTGGCTGAGAAACTTCTAGAGATGGCATCATCCTGTCCAGCTGCTAATACACTCCCGTCCGATTCAAACCCTCTCCTATGTGCTCTCTGTTCCCTGTTGCAGTAGCTCCAAGCTAATTGATGGTACAATAGAGATAGTGGACCACACATGTACAGGGGTTAGGGAGCTCACAACAGGTAACAGCTTGGAGTGTCTTAGCAATGTCTAAGTAACAAGGCAGGATAAAGATCTCTGTGACTTTTTCAGCCAAGCTTTCAGAGGGTATGTAAATGGCTTACACCTATAACAAGGGCATTATCTAACTTTAGGCTGGGTTCACACTAGTGCAAATTGGATGTGGGTTTTCTCACATCCAATTTGCATGCCAGAAGATTGTGACTGGTTCTCTATGGAGCCGGTTCACACATCTAAGGAGCGGCTCCGGTGTGATTTGCACAGGATCTTGTGCGTGCGTCTTTTGGTCCATTTCAGGTACGAATTCAACCAAAAAATTTGGCTGAAATCGGACCTGAAACGATGAATGGGGACTCAGTGGACCCCTCCTGGGAGTTGCTCTGTGCTGCGCTGTGAACCCAGCCTTAATTAGAGCTGCACAGTTTGTTTTTAGTGGCAGGCACCCCTTACCTTCATAGGCAGGTTTTTTTTTTAGTAAAGGTGAACTAACCCTTTAACACCGCTTTCATTGAAAGTCATGTGATGTTTCAGACAAAGGCCCTATTTACTATATAAATACTCTATAGCTGCACAATTAATTGTTAAAAGATTGTGATCTCGATTCAACCCCCCCACACAATCTTAATCCAGCATCTCCACGATTCATGTAGAAAATGCAGAGCAGTTCCCTGCTCACAGCTGTCAAAAAAAGCAACCGCAATGAGGAGGTAAGTAAAACCTTGGACAGAGGGGTGGCTGTGGACGTGGAATACTTGGATTTTGCAAAAGTGTTTGACACCGTTCCCCACACATGGCTAATGTGTAAGGTAAAGTCTACAGGCTTGGAAAGATTCGTTTGTAAATGGATAGAAAACTGGCTAAAAAGCTGAATGAAATCTGGTCTCCACACCAGCTCTTCCTAAAATCCAGACCTGGTCTGTTAAAACGTGCGACCCTTGCACGCTCAAAACTTTGTTCTCTAGACTGTCGTCTTCCAGCCTATCAGGCGCCGTTCCTGAGGCAGGACCCTAACTTGCCAACTGTGGCCCGGGATGCGGTGAAATCAGCTTGCAAAGATGAAGCTCCCTCAAAGGGAATGCTATATTACGCTTCATAGAGGGGGGACGAGCAGGCCCAGGCACTAGCTATAGCACTCACTTGCCGTAAAGGATGAGAGCATAACCCGCACCACTATGCGGAAGATGTCAATTGGAGCCTCACCATGGAAACCGACACCAGCTCCGGGTCCTGAAATATAGCGTTTCTGAAAACACTCCTGAATACTGCGTACACATTCTCCATCCACGTTTTCATCTTTTTTCAACATGGCCTCAAGAGCCCAGGCCAACTTTCGGGCCATTCACTGCATCTTCTAAGGAAAAGAGAAATGTTTGCTCAGAAGGGAAGTATATCTCGCAACCTTGCTCATCCAAAATGATGTCCTCTAGTTCCGTTAGGAATGGAGAGAATGGAACACTCTCTCTGATGCTACGTCTCCACTATTGTGACCCCAAAGTCGCACGATTCAGAGCGTGACTCTGGAGTGCGACTTTGATGCGACTAAGTGCAGCCCCCAATCCAACTTTACAGTCTCTGGATCAGAGCTGCATCAAAAGTCTCACCAAAGTAATGCAGGAACCTTTCCAGAGTTGCTGCAACTTTAAGTCACATAGATTGGAATGCATGATAAGTCGCAATGAAGGAAAACGGAGCCCAAGGTGCTTACAGGGGGCTCTACAGGTCCTATTCATGTAAATGCACCCCTCATTGCCTTAACCAAAAGGCGTTATCAGGGTAAAGAGACTCATCTCCCTTTGCCCCATTGTCGGAGGTCTTCAAAGACGGATGGCTTTGATGGGACAATTCCTGTTCTTCCTGGTCATCCTAGTGGGAGAACATGCCACAATGGCTGTTGAACTTTTAATGTGGCTTACATTCCACTCTTTAAGGGATTCTTGCACCACGTGCCTCACCAGAGATTCTATTTGCTGGAGGTCACCATCCCCTCTTCCAACTGTCTGGACTTAGCATAACTCATGCAGAGACTTGTCCTCTGGGACCCTAGTCCCACATCCCCAGTAGGCTCCCTGTTTGGGGCGGCTGACATCGCGGTGGGTGCGTGAAGGAGAATTCATAGCATGCGGCCTGGATTCCACTCTTTGAGGGATTTTTGCACCATGTGCCTCATCAGAGATTCCATTTGTTGGAAATCCCTATCCCCTTCTCTAACCACCTAGGCTTTAGCATAGCTCACACAGAGACTTGCCCTCTGAGACTGGAGTCCCGCATCCCCAGTAGGCTCCATTCTTGGAGCAGCTGACATAGCGGTGGGTGTGTGAAGGGGGATTCATAGCTTCTACTGTGAAGGATGGACCTTGACAGTGCACTATGCCAAATACATTTGGAAGAGGAATGTTGTGACCTAATGAGGTCTTTGCCGTGTCTTGTCACTTTGACCTAGAAGGACTCAAAATAAAGAAAACAAAATAAGATAGAAAGGAAATGGTTAAACTCAAAAAGAGTACCCAGGTCAGCAAGGAAAGGAAAGGGTTAACCCCCCCCCCCTCATACTTGCTGGCCACAACGGGGGGCAGTGAACATCCACAGTGTAAAACCCCACAGCCAGACAACCTGCCCAGCTGATCAAAACATAGCAGAATTACACAGGCAGCCTACCAGGAAGTTAATGAAGAGCATACAGTCAGGTCCGTAAATATTGGGACATTGACACAATTCTAATGTTTTTGGCTGTATACACCACCACAATAGATTTGAAATTAAACAAACAAGATGTGCTTTAACTGCAGACTGTCAGCTTTAATTTGAGGGTATTTACATCCAAATCAGGTGAACGGTGTAGGAATTACAACAGTTTGTATATGTGCCTCCCACTTTTTCAGGGACCAAAAGTAATGGGGCAGATTAACAATCATAAATCAAACTTTCACTTTTTAATACTTGGTTGCAATTCCTTTGCAGCCAATTACAGCCTGAAGTCTGGAACGCATAGACATCACCAGATGCTGGGTTTCATCCCTGGTGATGCTCTGCCAGGCCTCTACTGCAACTGTCTTCAGTTCCTGCTTGTTCTTGGGACATTTTCCCTTCAGTTTTGTCTTCAGCAAGTGAAATGCATGCTCAATCGGATTCAGGTCAGGTGATTGACTTGGCCATTGCATAACATTCCACTTCTTTCCCTTAAAAAACTCTTTGGTTGCTTTCGCAGTATGCTTCGGGTCATTGTCCATCTGCACTGTGAAGCGCTGTCCAATGAGTTCTGAAGCATTTGGCTGAATATAAGCAGATAATATTGCCCGAAACACTTCAGAATTCATCCTACTGCTTTTGTCAGCAGTCACATATTCATTAAATACAAGAGAACCAGTTCCATTGGCAGCCATACATGCCCAAGCCATGACACTACCACCACCATGCTTCACTGATGAGGTGGTATGCTTTGGATCATGAGCAGTTCCTTTCCTTCTCCATACTTTTCTCTTCCCATCACTCTGGTACAAGTTGATCTTGGTCTCATCTGTCCATAGGATGTTGTTCCAGAACTGTGAAGGCTTTTTTAGATGTTGTTTGGCAAACTCTAATCTGGCCTTCCTGTTTTTGAGGCTCACCAATGATTTACATCTTGTGGTGAACCCTCTGTATTCACTCTGGTGAAGTCTTCTCTTGATTGTTGACTTTGACACACATACACCTATCTCCTGGAGAGTGTTCTTGATCTGGCCAACTTTTGTGAAGGGTGTTTTCTTCACCAGGCAAAGAATTCTTCGGTCACCCACCACAGTTGTTTTCCGTGGTCTTCCGGGTCTTTTGGTGTTGCTGAGCTCACCAATGCATTCTTTCTTTTTAAGGATGTTCCATACAGTTGATTTGGCCACACCTAATGTTTTTGCTTTCTCTCTGATGGGTGTGTTTTGTTTCTTCAGCCTAATGATGGCTTGCTTCACTGATAGTGACAGCTCTTTGGATCTCATATTGAGAGTAGAGTTCAGCGAACCCATGGATGTTCGGGTTCGGTGGGTTCGGCCAAACTTCGGAAAAAAGTCCGGGTTCGGTACCGAACTTGACCCGAACTTTACCCGGTACCCCATAAAATTATGAACTTTTCGGCATAAAAATGACTTTAAAAGAGTCCCGGAAAGTGCTAGAGGGCTGCAAAATGATTTTAGAACAATAATCTGTCCCTTACAGCAACAGCAGGAACCTGAACCTATAGAACTAGGAGATGATTTTAGAACAATAATCTGTCCCTCTAAGCAGTAGACTCTACCTAGTCCAGTCAGATCATTCTGTAATGCAGGATGAGATCTGCAATCTGTTCCTAAAAGCAGTAGTAGTAGTAATCTCTACCTATCTGCAATCTGTCCCTCACAGCACCGGCAACATCCTCTCCCTACACTACCCAGAGAGCATGTGACATGCAGCACTGTGAATCCAGCCTCATATAGAGACTGGGTCACATTATGCACTGGCCAGTTACAGCCATGCCATTAGTAGGCATGGCTGTGATGGCTTCTAGGGAAAACCAGTGAAACACTTGTTGATTGGCTGCCCTGCAGCTATTCAACATGCGTGATCAAATACCCGAACCCATAACTTGAACCCAAACTTTTTTTTCAAATGTCCGGGTTCGGGTCCGGGTCACGGACACCCCAAAGTTCGGTACGAACCCGATCTTTACAGTTCAGATTTGCTCAACTCTAATTGAGAGTTGACAGCAACAGATATCCAAATGCAAATAGCACACTTGAAATTAACTCTGGACCTTTTATCTGCTCCTTGTAAATGGGATAATGAGGGAATAACACACAACTGGCCATGGAACAGCTGAGCAGCCAATTGTCCCATTACTTTTGGTCCCTTAAAAAGAGGGAGGCACATATACAAACTGTTGTAATTCCTACACTGTTCACCTAATTTGGATGTAAATACCCTCAAATTAAAGCTGAAAGTCTGCAGTTAAAGCACATCTTGTTCGTTTCATTTCAAATCCATTGCGGTGGTGTATAGAGCCAAAAACATTAGAATTGTGTCGATGTCCCAATATTTATGGACCTGACTGTATACCTGGGATGATTGCACACAGCATTTAGAGAAAACTGACGCAAGCTGCCCACAGAGAAATTCCTATATCAACAGTATATCAACAGTACTGACCGCTGATTGAAATGATGCCACCGCTGCCCTCAGTGCGCATGCACTGAGTCCCTGGTCAGGAGTAACCTGGGGACGTCGGGCCAGAAGAGAAAGCAGTGGCTTGGAACGCCAATGTGCTCCAGCTGCCATAGACTGGAAGACACTAGAGTCAGGGAAGAAAACAGACAACCACAAACTGCTGCCATGGCATATGTAATATAAAGGTATACATCACCGCACACGGCACAAACACAGATCTGCAATTCAATCCTGCTTCCACGACCAAACTGGACCAGGTAGGCTGATCACACAGAAAGGGCACCCCCTAATAGCTGGGCTATCTGGCCATTGTGCCACTTGCCTGCCAATGGCTAGGCTTCTAGCTCTTCCAGCGCCTCTTCCATTTGCCCACTCCATACCCTGCTGATAGCTAAGGCTTATCGGAGTATAGCGACCTGTCTTCCCAATGGTTGCCGTTGGCCGGTCTTGATTGCGGAGAGGAAAAACTTCAGGTAATCAAATAACCAAACTGGTCCTTCGGAGGAGGACAAAAAAAGAATGTGGCCTCTGGCTCAGAGCAAAGATTTATGGGAGTGGGGTCCTATAGGGGAGGAGTGGAGGCAGGGTTAACCCATACGTATGCTGCCATGGAGTCTGTCAGGAAATATATTTACCTTACATTTGCTTTTACAACATCACAATCTTTCCAGCAACATCCTGATAACACTGAGTATTCCAAATCTTGTGATAAGTAGGAGCGTATTCTCATGAGATTTGGAATCCTCTGCATTCCCATCACCTCGTGGGGGTAGGCGGGAGGTAGTTGCTTGTCACATCCTCCATGTTTCCCTCCTCATTAGGTGCCAAGCAAGGGTCACATGAGAAGCCTACCCCAGGGTATGTACTTTTGGGCTACCCTAGGCCCCTTGTACAGGATCGCTTTGCTACACATAGGGATGCTGCAGTGGGGGAATACTCGACCTTAAGGCAGGCCTCTACTCTTAGAGATCAACGTCCACCATGTACGCTTCTGCTGCAACTGTTCTCCAATTAAAGTCTTACTAAACCCACAACACTAAAATCAGTCTGTATATGCAGTAAAGCATGCTCGGTATACTCACTGTGGAACCTAAGGGTTTCATCCTGTGCATTGTGTAAAAAGGCTGTATATCTTCTATGATCCTCCCCTTCTTCCACAATCCCCAGTCCATCTCCTGATAGTACAGAACCTTGGGGGCAATCTGCACATGCTCAGTTTGATGTTTATTGCTAGAGAATTTTTTTCTCTTTTTGTGGGAGGGTGCAAGTGATCAGCACAGAGCCAATCAGCACTGTCCAGACAGAGGGTCAGGGGTCCTGAAGCCTCATTGGACAGTCAGAGGGGAAGGAAAACTCCTTCTACAAGCTTTAACCAGGTGCTGTAGAAGTCATAAGACTGCTATATACTGCTGACAAGAAAAGGTATTTAGCAGGCAGTTTATATCAATATGGGCAAGTAGGTACTGAGCGAGAGAGTGCTGCCTTCCCCTCTTTTTAACATATATGGTAGGAGGGTCCACCAATGAGGGTTTAATGGCGGCAATTATATATATGGCGTTAGCAACTAGTAATAGAATAAATATATGAACTCAAATGCTGATTCTATATTTCAAAATTTATTGGAATAGGCTATACATATATTCATGCTTAAAAACAGAAGCTCTGGTTGCGTAAACATGGGACATGTACATTGCATGAAAATCAATGCTGAAACAGAACATATGGAATATACAATACAGCTAAGGCTGCGTCTGATTCCCGATGCGTTTAAACCTTTAGTGGCTATTACCTGCTGTCTGTCTTGGTAGTCATATCTATTTATCTAACACGCTCTTTCAAGGTCCCTTATATCCCCATTGGTAATCCACTTCAAATGCAATAGACTGAGAATAAAAATCTCTGGTAAGCCTTACAAATAGCTTATTTATCTAATGCGCAGCAAGGCATATACACTCTGTCTATCTAATTATTAGTATACATAATAACGAGGATATCTGACCAATTTAATTTTATATTCTAGGAGACACTCATTTGCAGCACACTGCAACCTCCCTTCCAACATGAAGGGACTGAGTGTGGTTCCTTGCAAGCTCTGGGCCTAAGGTGAGATATTCGCATGAGGGGACAGGGTTAGCCCTGGATGAAGTCTGCTGTTTTGTTGTTTGTTTTATCCTGACTCTGGTTAATTAGGACTGGTGCTTTGAAGTCAATGCTCTCTGGTAAATATAAGTCTTGTAATGTGTGTAAATACTGTATAATGGCTGCATAAATTGAATACCACTGTTAAACCTCATTCTTTTTGCTTCCTCTGTAGAAAAGAATACTTCCCCCTGAGGAAGAGCAGTATACCCCCACTAAAGGTCAAAATGCGTCGGTATCGAACGCAGCCTTAGCTGTATTGTATATTCCATATGTTCTGTTTCAGCATTGATTTTCATGCAATGTACATGTCCTATGTTTACGCAACCAAAACTTCTGTTTTTATGTTTCAATACTTTTTATTGGTTTTCAAAGTTTAGTCATTACATATATATGACAATCTTACAATGTTGTATAAAAATAACAATAGTACAGTATTTGTATAAATCAAACTTTACACGTATCCACGAGTAGTGCGTATCACATTGTATTTCTCATCACAAAAAAGATTTACATTCTTGCGTTTACTAAGGTTTGGTGATACAGCTGGGAGATCTTCTCTCGTTTGATGTCCCAACTGTTCACCTACAAGTCTGAGTGAACATATAGTATAACAGGTAACTCTTCAACCTTAAAACTGTAAAATTTAACCTTGAGTTTTCCACCCGTCCCCACAAATCATGCTGTAGTGTGTTGTGCTCCTTCCGCCTTTGTCTACTTATCGGCCCACCCCCCAAGGACACCCCAGTGGGAGCAAGTTTGTGTTCTGTGAGGATGGCCCGAGGTTGGTGAGCAGGCTGTGCTATCCGCTTCAATGACTACTGGTTGGATATAAGAAGCGTTCCACTGATCTGGAAGCCACCCATGTGGCCCACCGGTGCCACGAGTCTTGTGCCTCATCCAGTCTCCCTTGGCTGGATGCATGCATAATCTCGTAGCAGCTGTGAGTGTTGGTTAGGTTTATTACATCGATCACTTTGGGGGAAGTTGGGGATTTCCAGAGTTTCGTAATGTTGGATCTGGCAGCTAATAGGATGTGTGTCACTACAGTTCTATGCTTAGAGTGGACTTGGTCTATATTCAGGTTAAGTAGACCTAGTGCCGGTGAGATTTCAATTGGGGTATCTGTTATTTCTTGAATGATTTGGGATATATCTTGCCAATAAGACTGGATTCTTGAGCACTTCCACATAATGTGGAAGATGTCTCCTTTTGCTGTGTGGCACCTTCAGCATAGTCACTGTTTTTGGCGTCAAATGTCGCTAGTTTGGTTGGAGTAAGATACCATCTAAGTGATATTTTGTATGTGAGTTCCCATAGGGATGAGCAATGGGTTACCTTGAATATAGAGTTAAGTGCTTTATGCCATTGTGTTTCCGTGTAGGTTTGTCTTAAGTCTTGTTCCCATTGTAAATGTGCCTTAGCTTTGGAAAATTCTTTTTTTTTGTTTAATGCTGTTGTATATTAATGGTATGCCTTTGATTTTGGTTGGGTGGTTGTTGAGGAACGCCCATAATTTGGGGGGCATGGTATACAGTTTAGATTCAATGGATTTGTAGTATTCCTTTACTCTAAGGAAAGTAAAGATTTCCGAGTTGGGTAGTGAGTATTCAGTTTGTAGGGCTGCAAACGGTTTAATTTTATCATTCGATAGAAGATTATTTAGGTGAGTTAACCCCCTATTTTTCCAGGTTTTGAGGTTGAGGTCTAGGGCTATTTGTTCAAGAGTTCCTAGTGGAATGTTGGGCTTAATGTTACCTGCATTCGATTTTAGTTTCTCTGTTAGGAGCCTCCACGTGTGTGCTGTTGCTTTGATGGGCGGGGATGCTGAGGTGGGTGTCTTCCCTCCTAGGGGAATGCTTAGAAGCCACTCTTTTAAGTTGTATTTAGGGATGTAAATTGATTCCATATGACTCCATATTTTGGTGGGGTGTGAAAGAAACCAATCTTGTGTTGGTGCGAGGGTAGCTGCTATATAGTAATCCTCGAAATCTATAGAACTGGTGCCTCCTGGTTTTTTGTTTTTAATAAGTGTCGCATGTGCACATCTTGGTTTAGATCCTTGCCAAATGCATTGGTTTAGGATTGTACGTAGTGCTTTGAAGTATGCTTGGGGGAGTCGTATAGGTATAGTCCTAAATAAATACAAGACCTGAGGGAGGTGAAGCATTTTAAATGCTGCTAGTCTCCCACTCCATGACAATTCATGCTTAGTGAGTTTTTGGGATTCGGATCTGAGTGTCTCTAATGCTGGTTTGAAGTTTGTGTTGAAAAGTTTTTTCACTGACTGGGGGAGCCGTATCCCTAAGTACTTAATATCGTTTTTGGCCCATATGAATGGGTGTTGTGCCTGTAGCAAGTTGCTGTTGATTGCATCTATACCTATTTCCAACACATTGGATTTATTTTCATTCGCTTTATAGTAAGATATCTTACTGAAGTGGTCTAAGATTTTCCGAACCTCTACCAGGGAAGGAACCGGGTTGGACAGCATCAATATTATATCGTCAGCAAATAAGCTGATTTTGTGAGTTTTTTTCCCCACGTTGATGCCTGATATATGGGTATTGCTTCTTATCATTTCTGCTAAGGGTTCTAATGTCAAATTGAAAATTAGTGGGGATAAAGGGCACCCTTGTCTAGTTCCGTTAGTTATGAAGAATGGTTTAGAGAGCATATTGGCTGAAAGAACTCGGGCTGATGGAGTGGTGTATAACGCCTGTATGGATTTTAAGATATGGCCTGTGAACCCAAATTTGTGGAGGACTTGCTGAAGATAAGTCCAGTGGACCCTGTTGAACGCCTTCTCTGCATCCAGTGATAGGAGCAGATAAGGCGTTCCGTTGAGTTCCACATGATGAATTACATTAATCAGTCTCCTCGTGGCGTCAGCTGCCTGGCGGCCTATAGTGAAGCCAACTTGATCAGCGTGTATTAGGGTGGGCATTACTGTACTTAATCTGGTGGCTATAGTTTTGGCAAAAATTTTGATATCTAAATTTAATAGAGATATTGGACGAAAATTTAGCGTCTCGTTGGGTTCCTTCCCTGGTTTTGGCAGGGTGGATATAATTGCTTGCAGATTTTCTGTTGGAAAGGTAGATAAGGAGGCAGCGTCATTGTAGACCACAGTTAGTGTTTTTATTAATAGGGAGGAGAATTTTTTGTAGTACTCACCAGTGAGGCCATCTGGTCCTGGTGCTTTGTTGAGTGGTATTGAGGATATAGTGTTAAGAATTTCGTTTTCTGTGAAGGGGGCGTTAAGAAGGTCAATTTGGTTTTCGTTGAGTGTGGGGAGATTTACACGATCTAAGAAGTCGTTAATTTGTTTTAGAGTTGGTTGTGGAGTTGATGCGTCTCGTTTAAGATTGTATAAGTCGCTGTAGTATGTGCTGAATGCGTCAGCTATATCTTGTGGGTTGGTTAGTCTTTTTTTGGTGTGGGGATGGAGGATGAAGTCTATATGCGTTTTAGACCTAAGGCCTCTCACTTTGTTGGCAAGGGCTTTGCCTGCCTTGTTAGAGGTGGAGTAGTAGGTGGCTTTTAGTTTCCTTTGCGTATGTTCAAAGGAGTGTAGTAGCAGGGATCTTAGTTCCTGTCTTAGAGTCAAAATTTGTGCTGTGCGTTGGGGAGTGGTTTGTCTCTTATTGATAGTCTCAAGATTGTCAATTTGGTCAGTGATCTCTTTTAGACGCTGCATCCTTTTCTTTTTAAACCTTGAGGCTAGTTGGATTAGAACTCCTCTGATGGAGGCCTTGTGGGCATTCCACACCATGACTGAATCCGCCACTGAGCCAGTGTTGAGTTCAAAGTATTCCTTCAGGTGGGCTTCTATCTCCTGTGCAAAGGCAGGGTTCTGAATAATGTAGTTGTTCGCCCTCCATATAGGGTTTTTGTTTTGGGAGAGTGAGTCTGCTATTTCTATCGAGATCGGCGCGTGGTCGGACCATGTCATGGTGTGGATCGCCGAGGATGTGATCCCCTGCAAGAGCCATTTGTCGGTTATGAACAAATCTATTCTAGAGTATGATTTATGTGATGGAGAAAAGTACGTAAAGTCCTTTTCCGACCCATGGTGGCATCTCCATACGTCAAATAGGTCATGTTGCATAAGGAACTTCTTTAAGGGAGATTTCCTTCTTTTGGAAGCGGAGGTAGAATCCATGTGGGGGTCGACTGTGATATTAAAGTCTCCGCAGAGCAATAAGTTGCCCTGCTGTATTGGTTTGACAATACTCATTACCTTCTGTAGGAAATCTTGCTGTTGAACGTTGGGTGCATATATGTTAATGATCGTATATGGTTGTTTATTGATGGTGCATACCAAGATGAGGAATCTTCCTTGGGGGTCTTCATGTTTCTGCTTAAGGGAGAAGAGAACTGTGTTTCTAATGGCAATGAAAACACCCCTTTTTTTTTCAGTGAAGGATGCTGTAAATACGTGAGGGAACTGCTTGTTAGAGCATTTGGGTGGTGAGGTGATTAAGAAGTGTGTTTCTTGAACACATAGAATGTCACTTTGTTTCTCCTGTGCTGTGCGCCATAGGGAGTGTCTTTTTGCCGGATGGTTAAGACCGTGTGCATTAATTGATAGGATTTTCAAAGGCATTGTGGTAGTTGGAAATAGAAGGTTAACTTCGCACTTACAGTTAGTTGTGTACCGGTCCCTTGTAGTAGTTTCTGGGTGGAAGGGTTGTTGAAGGGTTGTTGCAGTAACTGTTGGCGATGAGGGCACTGGTGGAACAAAAATGTGTTAGTGAAACAACATGAATATAACATACCAAAATGTAAAAAAGGAGAGAAAAAAAAAAGAGCGGTGAATATATCTGATTTTTCAGTGTCACCGCCGTGGGGCGTATAGTTTCTGTGCGAGAGCGGTTGGATTGGACAGGTGGTGACTGCAGAGTTAGGAAGATTATGTTAGAAGATGTTCGCCCTACGTTGTGGACCAAGAATATTCTCTGGAGCTTTCCTGTTTCTGTTGCGTTGTGGTTTTGCTGATCCAGGTGAAGATTGGAGGAGGGAGGTATCCAGCGGGGGGTCAGGAATTATTCCCCATTGGTGGAGCAGATGCATGCCTTCCTTGAGGTTGTCAATTTTATGGGTGGTGTCATCTTTCGTTATCAAGAGGGAGGCCGGATATTTCCACTTGAATTGGATTTTGTGGTTGTGTAGGCCTTTGGTTATGGGGTTCAAATCTCTACGAAGTTGTAAGGTGTATTTTGAAAGGTCTGGATAAATCTGTAGATTTTCATAAGGATGTGGCAGGTTGGGTGTTTTCCTCATTGCCACCAAGAGTCTTTCTTTGGTTTGGAAAAAGTGAATTCGCATTAGGACGTCTCTTGGGGTCGAGGCTGCAAGGTGGGACGGTTTGGCAATTCTATGGATTCTGTCGATTATAATATCCCGAGGCGATGCTTCAGGCAGGACCAACCGCATGAGGTCTTTCGCATATCTCTGGAGGTCTTGCGGTTGGATTGATTCTGGGATTCCACAGAGCTTTACATTGTTGCGTCGAGACCTGTCTTCTAAGTCTGCTATCTTAGCTCTCATCCAAGTCTGTTCTTCTTTAACTTTATCCACTGCGTCGATGATGTTATTAACTATAGTGACACATGCTTCCACACCCGTTTCTAAACACGATACTCTGTGATCGATGTGTTTCACGTCGGTCGAGAGCGTTGTGATTAATGTGGATAGTTCGGTCATCAGTGAGGATTGAAGGGAGAGAAGCATGTCCTTGAGGGTTGTATCAAGGACTGGTTGTCCTGTGGTTGGAAAAGTAGCCATTGCAGAATTTAACAATTTAAGACGTTACCGATGAAAAGGTTGGTGTCCTGTTGGTCAGGAACTATGTTGGGAGTTCCTGTACGAAGAGAGGGAAGTTAGGAGTGACTACTGGCTTGATAGGTGTAATTAGTGTTGCGAGAGCTGGCTGCACTTTGTGTAGCTAGTGTCTCATAGCACAAATCTTTGCCCACACCTTCGTACACAGTGATATCAATTATTGTAGTAGCTGCGTCACCTATTTCAATTTCTTCTTGT
>BLSH010221636.1:0-13062 GCA_018402905.1 Glandirana rugosa | reverse complement strand
GGATGGATGAGCATGGATGGATGGGTGGGTGAGGATGGATTGGGTGAGGATGGGTGGGGGGTGGATGGCTGGGTGGGTGGTGGGTGGCTGATGATGGCTGGGTGGGTGCTGGGTGGCTGATGATGGCTGGGTGGGTGGTGGGTGGGTGGTAAATAGATGATGGGGGGTGTATTTTGTCACTAGGCAGCGCTGTGGGCATTACACATTGCCCACAGCGCTGCAGCACGTCCTCTCTCCCCCCTCTCTCCTCTCACACTGCACCGATCGGTGCGGAGAGGAGAGAAAAGCCGGCGCTTCCGCCGGCTTGTTTACATGTGATCACGCCGTCATTTGACGGCGCGATCACGTGGTGAAAGGCCGCTCACAGCGGCCATTCACCACGATCCGTGATCAGTCGGGTCCCCCGGACCCAACGGTCAAGGATGTTCCCGTGTGCGCGCCCCAGGGGGCGCACGGGAAGCGCGATTCTGAGAGGACGTCAATAGACGTCCTCCCAGAATTAAGCAACCGCTCTGTAGACGTCATTTGTCTATAGGGCGGTTGTTAACTGGTTAACCATGTTTATTCTGTTTATATCATTTTACCTTTTTATTAAAAAGTGTTATTTGTCTGCAGTTCTGTCTTGGTCTGAATCATGGTTCATGACAGTAGGCGAAGGCCATTGATTCAGAAGATGCAGACAATACACTTGCTAGTAATATTTTTTCCAGATTGGATGAGCAGGATCATCGCATGGATCAGTTTGCTATATCGTTGCAGATGCTCCTGAATCACACTGCTCAACTGGTTCCTCCTACAGTGGCCGTTCTGGCACAACCTGTGTTGCAGGCCACTCCTGCTGATGCTCAAGTCTCTGTGCAGGCACCCGCCTCTAATATTACCTCTATAAGGGGTATGTCTGGTTCCGCTCCGCTTCCCCAGCAATTTGGGGGTGATCTAGTTCAATGCAGAGGGTTTCTCAACCAGGTTGAGATATACTTTGAGATGCTGCCCCAGGCGTTCCCCACGAACAGAAGCAAAGTAGGCTTTGTGATTTCTTTGCTTTCTGACAGAGCCTTGGCCTGGGCAAACCCTCTATGGGAGACGCAAAAACCTGTTGTCCAGAGTTTGTGGCCTCCTTTTAAAGGGTATTTGATGTTCCCGCATGCTCCACTACTGCTGCCAAAAGCCTCATGTCCATCAAGCACGGTACAAGAACAGTTGTCGATTATGCCATTGAATTCCGTACTCTGGCAGCAGAGCTCGTAATGCCATTTGGCCTTTGCAATGCTCTGGCAGTCTTTCAGGAATTCATCAACAGTGTCCCCCGAGATATGTTGCAGCAAAGTGTGGTGGTTTATTACGATGATATCCTCATATATTCCAAGTCCCTATAGAGCCACCACACAGATGTCTGCCGTGTGCTTCAGAGGCTGAGAGATAATAACCTGTATTGTAAATTGGAGAAGTGCGAGTTCCATCGTGGACAGGTTAAATTCCTGGGTTATGTCATTTCCACTGCTTATTTTTCGATGGACCCAGAGAAGCCACTACAATGTTTTCTTGGCTTTGCCAATTATTATCGGAAGTTTATAACTTCTCGTCTCTGGTCAAGCCCTTGACTGATATGACCAGAATGAACGGTAAACCACAGAATTGATCTCTGGAGTCCATTAAGGCCCTTGAAAGTCTCAAGGCTGCTCCTGTGTTGGCACATCCAGATCCTATGTTACCCTTCACCCTTGATGCTTTGGAGACTGGAGTTGGGGCCCTTCTGTCCCAATGTCCCACCTCCAAGAGTGTTATGCATCCTTATGACTAATTTTCCAAGAAGTTGTCTCCTGTGGAATGCAATTATGAGATCGGGGACAGAGAGTTGTTAGCGAGCATTTTAGCCCTTCAAGAATGGAGGCATCTCCTCAAGGGTACCACTGATCCGTTTCTCATTTTGACTGAGCGCAAGAATCTCACATTCTTGTCTGAGGCTAAATGCCTCTCCCCCAGGAGGATGCGATGGGCTCTGTTCTTGTCAAACTTCAAATGCATAGTCTCATTCTTACCCGGTACTAAAATGTAAATGTAACAGTTTTCCTCTGCTTCCAAGATGGAGTCGGTTCCTGTTCCTGTGATACCTCCTGATCGTATTCTGGCTATGATTTGTTTCCCAACAGTCCTGGTGGCCTAGTCTCCGTATCGCTATAGCCGCTTTTGTAACAGCATGTTCCGTGTGTGCTCAGAACAAAACACCACATCATCTTCCAGTAGGTATTCTACAACCCATAGCCAATGGAGAGCAGCCTTGGACCCACCTGTCTATGGATTTTATTGTGGAGTTACCTAACTCTCAGGGTAACACAGTTATCCTTATGGTAGTTGACCGATTCTCAAAGATGTTACATTGTATTCCACTTCCAAGAAGTTGCCCACTTCCAAGAAACTGGCCTCCATTTTTGCTCGGGAGTAGAGTTGATCGAACCTCTGGAAGTTCGGGTTTTGCAGGTTCGGCCGAACTTCCGGACAAAGTCCGGGTTCGGGACCGGACTTGACCCGGACTTTGTCCCGGACCCTGAACCCCATTGAAATCAATGGGGACCCAAACTTTTAGGCACAAAAATGGCTGTAACAAAGTCCTGGCAAGTCCTAGAGGTCTGCAAAAGGAAGGAAATGGGGGTAATAGTCAGACAAGTGCCCTACAAAGAAATGGGGATAGGGACATAACTTAAAATAATTTTTAAGCTAAAATCACATAAAAAAAAAATCAAAAATGGAGGTGGATGTGGAGTTGGAGGTTGAGGAGGCGGTGAAAGTGGCGGTGGAGGAGGTAGCCAACACTGTTTTTTTTATTTTTGTGCAAGAAATGATGATTTAAAATCATCTCCAAGTTCTATAGGGAAAGTTTCTTGGATAATCTGTTCCTCTAAGCAACAGCTGGAACCTTTCCCTATAGAACTTGGAGATGATTTTAGAACAATAAACTTTCCCTTAAAGCAACAGACTCTACCTAGTCCAGTCAGATCGTTCTGTGCAGCAGGATGAGGTCTGCAATCTGTCCCTCAAAGCAGCAGTACTAGTATTTCTACCTAGTCCACAATCAGATCGTTCACTAATGCAGGATGAGATGTTCTATAATATCTGCAATCTGTCCCTTACAGAGCCAGCAGCATCCTCTCCCTAAACTATCCTGAGAGCATATGACATGCAGCACGGTGACTCCAGCCCCATATAGAGGCTGTGTCACATGATGCACTGGCCAATCACAGCCATGCCATTAGTAGGCATGGCTGTGATGGCTTCTAAGGGCAAACCAGTGAAACACTTGTTGATTGGCTGCCCTTGGCAGCTATTCAACACGTGGAATCAAATACCAGAACCCCAAACTCGAACCTGGACTTTTTTTTGAAATGTCCGGGTTCAGGTCCGGGTCCCGGACACCCCAAAGTTCAGTACGGACCCGAACTTTACAGTCCGGGTTCGCTCAACTCTACTCGGGAGCTCTTTCGCTTACATGGGCTTCATAAGGTGATCGTCTTGGACAGGGGTAGCCAGTTTATGTCCAAGTATTGGTGAGCCTTTTGTGTACAGTTGGGAATTCAGCTTTCATTCTCTTCTGCGTATCACCCACAGTCCAATTGGGCCGCAGAACAAGCCAACCAGTCCTTGGAACAGTTTTTACATTGCTATATTTCTGACCACCATAACAACTGATCTGACTTGTTACCTTGGGAGGAGTTTGCTCACAATAGTGCCGTCAATACTGCTTCCTGGTTGTCTCTGTTTATGCCAAATTATGGTTTCCAACCAGCCATATTGCCTGACTCATTTGTTCCTCAGAGAATTCCTGCGTTGGAGGAGCATCTCAGTGGTCTTCATTCCACTTGGGTACAGGTCCAGGAGTCTTTGCTACGTGCCAATGATAGGTACAGATGCCATTCTGACCACAGACGCCTACCTGCGCCTTCTTACCAAGTCGGGGAGAGTGTCTGGCTGACTTCTCACAACCTCCAACTCCGTGTTCCCTCACTGAAGCTGGCACCACGGTTTATTGGGCATTTCCGTATTCTCTGCAAGAGCAACCCAGTGGCTTACGCTTTATACCTGCCTTCTAGTATGCAAATTTCTAATGTATTATATGTCTCCTTATTAAAACCTTTTCTATGCAACCACTTCACCACCTCGGTACCACGTCCTCATCCTGTTCAGGCTGGGAACCAAGAGGAGTATGAAATACAATTTATCATTGATTCCCATAGGTTCCGTGGGCGCATACAGTACCTGGTTCATTGGAATGGGTACGGTCCGGATAAGCATTCTTGGGTCTCATCCTCAGATGTATGTGCTCCTGTCCTCCTCCATGCTTTATGCTTTCCATAGATGTTTTCCCCTCAAACCTGGTGGCCCCCGGGGGGGGGTTGTTGAGGAGGGGGTACTGTCAGGGCTGGGCTCGGCTCTCCCTTCTCAGAGCAAGCTGCTCCTCTGAGGGTTAATTGCTAGCCTCAGCTTCCACTCTGTCTCACCTGATGACCATATCCTGCCTGGTTAAGTCAGCTCTGCTGTTATATAAACTCCCTGGATCAGAGTGCAGATGCCTTCACCTTCGTCAACATCTCTAGAGAAATCTCTGCTGTGTTTTCCTGTGAAAGAACTCACCTGTTTGACGTTCCCTTCTGATTCCTGGATTCAAGACCCTGCTCGGCTGACTCTCCTTCTGGCTCCTGACCCTGCATGTTGTTTGTTTGACCTTGCTGATCTCTGGACTCCTGTTTCAAAGGCTTGTTCTGGCTATCCCCTCTGGTTACCGAACCCTGGCTATGTTTTCACCATGCTTACTCTGTTTATGTCATTTTAACTTTTTATTAAAAAGTGTGATTTTATTGCACTTCTATCTTGGTCCGATTCATGTTTCCTGACACTGATATGGTTATTACACTCACAAAGGAAGAAAATAAGCATGGGGTCCTCTCAAAATCCATACTAAACCCTCATCCAAGCTTGGAACCCTGCCTCTTATGAGCCATGCCAGGCCACTAGAGTTGAGCGGACACCTGGATGTTTGGGTTCGGGTCCGGGTTCGGGTTTTCGTGGAAAAGTTCGGGTTCGGTCTGAACTTGACCCCGAACCCCATTGAAGTCAATGCGGACCCGAACTTTTGGGCACAAAAATAGCTGTAAAAAAGTCCTGGAAAGTGCTAGAGGGCTGCAAAAGGAAGAAAAGTGGGGGTAAGAGTAGGACAAGTGCCCTACAAAGAAATGGGGATAGGGAAATAACAATAATCTGTCCCTTACAGCAACAGCAGGAACCTGACCCTATAGAACTAGGAGATGATTTTAGAACAATAATCTGTCCCTTACAGCAACAGTAGGAACCTGGCCCTATAGAACTAGGAGATGATTTTAGAACAATAATTTGTTCCTCTAAGCAGTAGACTCTAATTAGTCCAGTCAGATTGTTCTGTAATGCAGGATGAGATGTTATTAGATCTGCCATCTGTCCATAAAAGCAGTAAAAGTAGTAATCTCTACCTAGTCCACAATTAGATTGTTCTGTAATGCAGGGTGAGATGTTATTAGATCTGCAATCTGTCCCTCACAGCACCAGCAGCATCCTCCCCTACACTAGCCTGAGAGCATATGACATGCAGCACTACGTGACTCCAGCTCATACAGAGGCTGGGTCACATGATGCACTGGCCAATCACAGCCATGCCATTAGTAGGCATGGCTGTGATGGCTTCTAAGGGCAAACCAGTGAAACGCTTGTTGATTGGCTGCCCTACAGCTATTCAACTAGCGGGAAAAAAAATACCTGAACCCAGAACCCGAACTTTTTTCAAAAGTTCGGGTTCGGGTCCCGAACACCGCAAAGTTCGGTACGAACCTGAACTTTACAGTTCAGGTTCGCTCAACTCTACAGGCCACATATTCCTTCTTTTCCTTTTTGGCTTCTTTGCATCAATTTTACAGCACCCAATCACCCATACAAATCATTTTTTGTTATGCTTATTCTTGTTTAACCTTGGAATAGAAAGCAGAATATGTTACTCTGACATTTAAAGTGCTTCTATTACAATGCTATTACATATCTATGGTATACCATATACCATATGCGCTATAACGTAAACTTAATTACTTGAACTATGTATAGATCTCTCAAATGGTGTATATTTAATCACTTCAATAACAGGCACTTACCCACCTTGCTGCCCAGACCAATTTTCAGCTTTCATCGCTGTCGCATTTGAATGACAATTGTGCGGTCGTGCGACGCTGTATCCAAACAAAGTTTTTGTAATTTTTTCCCACAAATAAAGCTTTCTTTTGGTGGTAATTGATCACTTCTGGGGTTTTTATTTTTTGCGCTATAAACAAAAAAGACCACAAATTTTGAAAAAAAATGTTTTTCTTTGTTTCTGTTACAAAACTTTGTAAATAAGTACATTTTCTTGTTCACTGATGTGCACTGATGAGGCTACACTGACAGCACTGATGAGGCAGTACTGATTGGCACTGATGAGGTGGCACTGATGATGAGGCACTTATATGCAGCACTGATAGGCGGCGCTCATAAGCAGCACTGACAGGCACGGATAGATGGCACTGATATGCAGCAGTGATGGGCACTGATAAGTGACACTGATAGGTGGCATTGGTGGGCACTAATGGGCGGCACTGCTAGGGAAGCACTGGTGGGCATCATAGATGGGTACTGAGTGCCAACCCTGTTGGCAGTTTTTTGCCATAATTGGTGGTCCAGAGTGGGCTTCCCTGGTGGTCCTGGGTAGGCACCCCTGATGGTCCTGGGTGGGCTTCCCTGGTGGTCCTTGGTTGGGCTCCCTGGCAGTCCTGGGTGGGCTCTCTGGTGGTCCTGGGTGGCGATCCTATGGGGGGCTGCACTGATAAACATACTGCATACGGCAGGAGGGAAGTGGTTAAAATGGTTCTAAAGCCTAAACATTTTTTTACTTTAATGCATTCCTTGCATTAAGGTAAAAAATGTTTAGGCATTGAATTTGCCCCCCCCCCCCCCTTATACTTGCATCTCTGCAGCTCTTCTCTCCCCTCACTTCTGTGTCTCACTGGCTATGCCAGGGCACCAGGAGGCATTGGCTTCCAGTGCTGTCAATCAAAGCCAGTGGCGAGGGGCTGAGTCCATTGACACAGACAGCGGGGCTGGCAGTCCAGATTAGCACAGCTCTGAGGAAGGGGGTGCGCTCCTGAAACACGTCAGCTGTTATCCCGCCTTGTGCTTTGATTTTATCTTGTATCGTCTTGTAATGGCTCTGTGACGCCAATTTTGTGAGTATTCACTTTTAACTTTTTTATTTCCATTAAAATGTTTTTATGATAATGCACTAGGTGTGTACGCCTTCCTTTTGTTTTGTTTTTTAGTCACTTTCGGATTACCCCATCCGAGGGGGGCAGCATCCATCTGGTCTCTTACCCCTTGGTGTTCCAGTTGCCTGTCATCTTGAAGGTCCTCTAGCGCTGGAAATGACTATTTTTTCCTTGGGAGGGAGTACACATGAATGCCCCCATGGGAAGCAGGGCCACTCTGTGCAATTCAATTGCACAGAGCAGGTAAGTATAGATATGTTTGTTATTCAATCACTTGCTGACCACCCTATAGCACTTTCGCTGCTACAGGGCAGCAGCTGTGTGCAGTATCTTGTATATATATATATATATATATATATATATATATATATATGTGATTGTGCACTTTCGCCTGCAGGGGGCAAAATTCCCTAGTGAAAGCAGCACACCATGTACACCAAACGGATAGGCAAACAGTTAACCCTTTGATCACCATAGATGTTTAACCCCTTCCCAGCTAGTGTCATTAGCACAGTGGCAGTGCATATTTGCATATTTTAGCACTGATCACTGTATTAGTGTCACTGTTTTCCGCAAAGTGTCAGATAGTGCCCGTTTGTCCGCCGCAATATTGCACTCCTGCTATAAGTCATTGATCGCCACCATTACTAGTATAAAAAAAATCTATAAATATATCCCATAGTTTGTAGATGCTATCATTTTTGTGCAATCCAATCAATATACACCTCTTGGGATTTTCTTTTACCAAAAATTAGTTTATTAGATTTTTTACATTTATTGTTATTGAGTGTGTTTTATAGCAAAAAGTAAAAATTGTTTGTCTTTTTTTGTTTATAGCGCAAAAAAAAACCACAGAGGTGATCAAATACCACCAAAATAAAGCTCTATTTGTGGGATAAATCTTCCCGAGGTCAAGTGGTTAAAAAAAAAAAAAAACTTCCACAATCGCTTTAATGTGGACTTTGTACTTTCTCTTTATGAAAAATGAATTAAAATAGATTACACATACAGTACAAATTAACATTATTAGGTTTTAATTAAAGTTACTAAAAGTATTTTGAAATGCAACAAGTGTAAGTACCTGATTTGTCTTGGTATCAGCCTCTTGTAATCTACTGTATAACAGCACTCAGACTGGGAGAGGGTGGTGCAACGTAGGGGCCATTTAGGCCCTGCTAAATGAATATGAAATAAAACAGATCTTGCTGATAGAAGGCGAGATCATGTGCTGCTGCTACTGTGGTCACAAGCTGGAGGTGACCAAGCTATGCTGCTTATGTTTAATTCTTGTAGAGGAAGGACAGGTCATCAAACTTCACCACTGCTGTGTTGTATACCCTATTTAGGGATGTTGGCATTTTTGGATGAGGGCAGAGACACTACAATACAGCTCTGACATATGTATCTCTGTGTGTGACTGTGTGATTGGAGTTCAGCTTTAGGTGGATCTCTTGCAGACTTACTTTATGAGGTTAATGTGCATGGTGGACGATGTGTTCCAATAAGTAAGCTAGTGGAAAAAGAAATCATTATGTATGGTTACATATAAGATAAATAAACTAAACTGCTATTGAGAGAATTAAAAGTCATTATTAAATCTTGCTAGTTCTAGATACAAAAACCAAAACAAATAGAGGTACAAAATAGCTAAACTAAGAATTTTCATTCAATAAAAATAAGTTATTCTAATTGTGCTGGGTATTTACAGCAGACAGAATATTGAGTAGGTAAAAATAAAATAAAATAAAAGCAAATGTTGCAGATCCCACACTATCTGCCACACAACTGATAATGGTACAGTAGTGGATTATTAAATCATTTATAAGGACGCCTTTGTCATTGAGTGGCTCTGGAGATTAATTACCATTGGGTTAATTGTGGAAACACTGTAATCAAGGGATTTCATAACTGGTTATCATTAAGAAAGCTGGTTAGTAATTTCAAATTTTAAATCTTGAAATGTAGAGAAAGTTATTTTCTGTTAATTTATGTAAAAGGGAGGCACTGTGTTCACTACGTTTTAACTTAAAATGAAAAAAAATATATGTGCGGGTGCGCATGCGCGAAGCCGAGCGGACGGACATGCCGCTTTAGAACTCCGCTCAGCACGGAGATTCCGGGGGCTCTCAGCGCTAAGCCAGGCACGATACAACGCCCGCAACAGCATCCCGCTGCCCTCAAAAGCCCCAGGACCGCCACGCTACGGCCGGGATGGTCGCCACCGGAACCAAACCGAAGATCCGGACGAATAATATACGCGAGGCCCTGGCGCGGGCCTCCGGCAAGATGGCGCCGCCTCACACCTCCAAGGCCTCCACGCCGCGCTCTCCGAGGCTCCCTCGCCTCCGTCACCCAGATGAAGGTGAGTCAGACACAGACTCCCTAGCAGCTCCCCTCCCAGGAGACTCACATTCAGACATCCTCAAACAATTTGAGAAAATGCTGCACCGTGCCTTACAGCACACCTCAGATCAAATCACTGAGCAGCTAACCAGGGAAATCAGGGAGCTGGGTCAGCGCACCTCTGATCTGGAGCAAAGAGTGGATGATCTAGAACAACAGCTAGCAACCCAATCTAATGACATGGAAGTGCTCAGAGAGGAGAATCTCACATTACAGTCACAACTAGAAGACTTTGAGAATCGCTCAAGATGATCAAATCTTCGCATAAGGGGCATCCCTGAATCTATAGAAGACCTACAGTCCACAGTCACCGCACTTTTCCAGGAGCTAGCCCCCTCCATCCCCATAGAACGCCTGGAATTGGACCGTGTCCATAGGACACTCGCCCCCCGTAAGCAGAACGCCCCACCACGGGATATCGTGGTCAAGTTACATTATTACCGCACAAAAGAACAGTTGCAACAAGCCGCCAGACACAAGGAATCGCTTACATTCCAAAATCATCAATATCAACTGTTCGCAGATCTCTCCCATGCCACGATTGTCAGACGCCGCACCTTTAAGCCCCACTTACAAGTTCTGCAACAACACCAGATAACATACTCTTGGAACTTCCCCTTTGCTCTGCGATTCACCTATCGTAGCCAGAAATATTCCTGCAAAACAGCAGAAGAGCTGCAGAATTGTCTTCGTGAACTGCACCTGGATCCCAGCGCCCCCTCTTCATCCCAAACCACCCGCAGACGTTCTCCCTCCTGTTCTCCAGCAAAAGCATTGCACTCAACCCCCTCGTCCTCAAAACGGATCAGAACGACACCTATCTCCCACGACATGGAGGACTCCATGGATTGACCAATTCCTATGTCACACTGCACTATCTCAATTTTCTTGGTACTACCCCTTGATTGTCTGACCTCCACACTATGCCACCTGAGATGTCACGTCAGGAACCCTTACCTCAAAGCCTTTCACAATTGACTCGTGATATCAGACCAACCCCTTCTTGACTGTTTCTTTATAACTGGAAGCTTGCAATTTGCATCCCCACCGAACACACCCCTGGCATACAAGGAACTCTCATGCCAATAGTGGCAACTAACCACTCAACCCTTACAGATGCAACAAGCTAAAACTGCTAGAGGTTTGGTCTCCTCACATGTTCCGCCCCTCTAATTCCTGAGACAACCTGACCTGCATTTATACCATAAGCTACCCTACCAAGTACCCCCTGGCGTTTTTGCCAGGCAACCACCAGAGAGGAACATGTGAACAGACCATGACCATAAGCTTTACCGCTCAGGTTATTCAACTATAGATCAGTTAACTTACTAGCCGAGATCTGTTTTTGTTTTTTCTCCCATCTTGGCCCTTGTTTTTGTTTTTGTTACATGAAGCATACAGTTACCTTTTTGTGCCACAATGGCTTGTTTCAGTATGTTAAATGTTAATTTTAGCCCTGTCTGGACCTCCGTGCTGCATGTCACTGCAGCACCTCCACTTGCCCAGCGACTCCCAATTTTGGGACTCCCCGGGCAACATGTCCCCCCTCCGAGAGATCCTACAAGATCCCTCAAGGGGTACCATACGTTGTTCCTTTTTTTCTCTCTGTCACTTTAACCTCTCCCTGTTTCTCTATGTTTCAGCCCTCCCTCCTATCCCTTACCTACTCCCCTATGTCGGACGGAGATCGCAGGACACAGTAAGTAATACTTATCTATCAGCCACCATTTTACCCATCCCACATGGCTAACCTCAATTTCCTCTCCCACAACGCCCAGGGACTTAACTCCCCTAACAAAAGGCGTAAAGCCTTTCGCACATATGCCTCGCTTAAAGCACACGTTGTGTGCATTCAGGAAACCCATTTCTCAACACAACAATCGCCAAAATTTCTGAACCCTACCTACCCTCAATTTTACACCGCCTCAGCTAACTCCAAAAAAAGAGGCGTCCTAATAGCCTTTCACAAATCCACCCCCTTCACGTTAAAGCGAGCAATTCAAGACCCTGAAGGTAGATACCTGATACTGACAGGCCATTTAATTGATACACCAATAACAGTGGCCTCTTACTACGCTCCAAACCAATCCCCTACCCCATTCCTTTCTCACTTTTTCAAAACCCTAGACACACATAAAATGGGCACCACTCTCATAGGAGGGGACTCCAACCAGGTTCTCCTTCCTTTCCTTGATAAGTCCCCTTACACCCCACAAACCTCTCCTCGCAAGCTCACCTTCCAACAACTCCTGGCCAATCACTCCTTGGTAGACACTTGGCGGGAAATGAACCCCCTAAAAAAACAATTCACCTACTACTCACATCCCCACAACTCGTTCTCGCGTATAGATCATATTCTCACCACAGTAGGCACCCTCCCCCAAATTTCTTCGTCTCTAATTGTCCCTGTCCCATGGTCTGACCATAATACCACTCTGACTACCTTTTCATCACTACTCCCTTCTCAAAGCAGGAGACCGTGGTCCCTTAATGATTCCCTTCTCTCACATCCATCCCATGCCCTCAAGGTAGAAGCATCCCTTAAAGAATATTTCACTCTGAATACCACTTCAGAAACTTCCCCCCTCCTGGTCTGGGAAGCCCACAAGCCAGTCCTCCGAGGAACCTTAATAAGCATAGCGGCACGCAGGAAGAAAGAGCGTCAAAACAAATTCTCCTCTTTGGAGCAAGAATTCACTCTTGCCCAGGAAACCTTTCAATCCTCACCCACCCCCATTAATAAATCCAGATTAGACAAAGCCAAACTTGAACTCGATCTCTTTATGACTGAAGCTGCAGAGAAGGCACTGCGCCACTCACACCACCGCTTTTATGTAAAAGCCAACAAACCAGACACCTTCCTTGCCCTTTCTCTTAAGAACCTAGAGAAACCCTACAAACCCATTCGACTTAAAAATGCCCCCGGCTCCTTTACCAGTAATCCAGTCAAAATCTTACACCTCTTCCGTACGCGTCTGGCTGAGCTTTACTCGTCCCCCTCCTCCTCAGACACCTCCTCTAAAACTCGCGACTTTCTAAGCTCCATAAACCTCCCTACCCTCTCCCCCCAACACCGAACTCTTCTTGAGCAACATATCTCAGAAGATGAGGTGCAGGCTGCGATCCAATCGTTGAAAAACAATAAACGCCCAGGCCCAGATGGCTTTACAGCTGCCTATTACAAACAATATATAAATATTCTATCCCCCGCCCTCACCAAAGCTCTGAATTCCATCCTCCAGGGTTCAGCATTTCGATCGGACTCACTAAGAGCCTCCATCTCGATGATCCCCAAGCCCCAAACAGATGACACCTCCTGGTCCAATTTTCGACCAATATCAATACTAAA
>BLSH010221513.1:35170-50068 GCA_018402905.1 Glandirana rugosa | reverse complement strand
TTTATTATTTTTTTTACTGGTAATGGCGGCGATCTGCGATTTTTATCGGTACTGCGATATTGGGGCGGACATGTCGGACGTTTTTGACAATTTTTTGGGACCAATGACATTTATACAGTGATCAGAAATGTAAATATCCACTGATTACTGTATAAATGTCATTGGCAGTGTAGGGGTTAACCTGCAGGGGTTAACAATGTTCCCTGGGTGTGTTTTAACTGTGGGGGGGGTGGGGTTGGCAGGGGCATGACAGATCTAACTGATCCCAGTGACAGGGATCAGTAGATCTGGCATCCCCCCCCTCACAGAACGGGGAACCGCCGTGTTTACTTCGGCGGTTCCCCGTTCCTCCTCTCTGTAAGGAGATCGCGGGTGTCCGGCGGACATCGGGTCCGCCCGACCCGCGGGCACGCTCCCGCAGTGTGCGGCGGCACGTGCACGCGCCGCTCGCGCCCGCGGGAGCGCGCCCAGCACGAGCCGAATGGGAGGACGTCAATAGACGTCCTCCCGGCATTTTAGAGCCGCGCTGTAGCCGTCATCCGGCTATAGCGCGGATAGGAGGTGGCTAATGAGGGAAAAAAATGAACTTAAATGATTTTAGCAAATGGCTGCAATATAGCAAAGAGTGAAAAATTTAAGGGGGTCTGAATACTTTCCGTACCCACTGTGTGTATATATATATTTATTATTATTTTTTGCCTTGTGTGTTCCCTCAGGGAGATTTCCCTTTACTACTTCCTGTCCCGCAGACACAAAAGGAAGTAAGACGAAACATCTCCCTAAAGCAAAAGTACACAGATAAACGGTCAACAGATTTAAGGCTCATGCACATGGGCATAAAGGGGCCATACAGCATCCAGAGCACCCCCCCCCCCCCCCGTAAAAAAAATTCTCTGACCCACAGCTGGTACATATGGCCCATAGATATTAATCAGAAAATGGCATTGTACTAACTAAGGATGGATGCTGAATGGCCCCCTTACAGTTGTGAGCATGATCTCTCAACCCTCACCACCTGTTACTGTGACAGTGCTAAATAATTACATTTTGGATTTATGTCACTGTGTTCGGGGAGGGCCAGGGAGCGGCGGCTTCGATTGCGCCGGCTACCCGTGATGGCCCCCCCCCAGAGTGAAAGAACGGAGGTCCGTGTGTGTAAACTGTGAAGGGGGAAGGGCTGTGATCACAGCCTTCCTGTATATGGAGGCTGTGACCACTTCCCTTCCCCAGCTAGGGCAGTCCCCCCACAGTTAGAACATGCCCAGGGAACACAGTTAACCCTTAGAGCGTCCCCTGCAGGTTAACCCCTTCACTGCCAATGGCATTTACACAGTAATCAGTGCATTTTTATAGCACTGATCGCTGTATAAATGCCAATGGTCCCAAAAAAGTGTCAAAATGTTCCGACATGTCCGCTGAAATATCGCAGTACCGCTAAAAATCGCAGATCACCGCCATTACTAGTAAAAAATAAAAAATAATAAAAACCCCAAAAATGAATTCTCATCATCCGTAAATGCGGCCACTTTTGCGCAAACAATCAATAAACGCCAACTGCGATTTTTTTTTTATCGCAAATATGAGGAAGAATCAAATAGCACCAAAAGAAAGCTCTGTTTGTGGGGAAAAAAAAGTACGCAAATTTCGTTTGGGTACAACGCCGCACGACCGCGCAATTTTCAGTTAAAGCGACGCAGCGCCGAATCGCAAAAATGGCTCCGGTCCTAAAGCTGGAAATCCTTCCGGGGCTGAAGTGGTTAAGGAACAATGAGTTCCCTGGGTTCAGGGAAATTAGAGGACTCATTTTATTATGAAGAAACTTGACAAACTGTTAGCAATAGCCTTGGATGAAGGGGCATGCCGAAAGTAAATGAAAAAAAAAAAACATGCATTGGAGCACTTGAGACAAGACTGTGGTTTGGTCTAAGGTGTGAATTATTGTCCATAAATATTGGGGCATCGACACAATTCTAAGGTTTTTGGCTCTATACACCACCACAATGGATTTGAAATTAAACAAACAAGATGTGCTTTAACTGCAGACTTTCAGCTTTAATTTGAGGGTATTTACATCCAAATCAGGCGAACGGTGTAGGAATTACAACAGTTTGTATATGTACCACCCACTTTTTAAAGGACCAAAAGTAATGGGACAGATTAACAATCATAAATCAAACTTTCACTTTTTAATACTTGGTTGCAAATCCTTTGCAGTCAATTACAGCCTGAAGTCTGGAACACAGACATCACCAGACACTGGGTTTCATCCCCGGTGATGCTCTGCCAGGCCTCTACTGCAACTGTTTTCAGTTCCTGCTTGTTCTTGGGGCATTTTCCCTTCAGTTTTGTATTCAGCAAGTGAAATGCATGCTCAATCGGATTCTGGTCAGGTGATTGACTTGGCCATTACATAACATTCCACTTCTTTCCCTTAAAAAACTCTTTGGTTGCTTTCACAGTATGCTTCGGGTCATTGTCCATCTGCACAGTGAAGCACCGTCCAATGAGTTCTGAAGCAGTTGGCTGATAATGAGCAGATAATATTGCCCGAAACACTTCAAAATTCATCCTGCTGCTTTTGTCAGCAGTCACATCATCAATAAATACAAGAGAACCAGTTCCATTGGCAGCCATACATGCCCATGCCATGACACTACCACCACCATGTTTCACTGATGAGGTGGTATGCTTTGGATCATTAGCAGTTCCTTTCCTTCTCCATACTCTTCTTTTCCCATCACTCTGGTACAAGTTGATCTTGGTCTCATCTGTCCATAGGATGTTGTTCCAGAACTGTGAAGGCTTTTTTAGATGTTGGTTGGCAAACTCTAATCTGGCCTTCCTGTTTTTGAGGCTCACCAATGGTTTACATCTTGTGGTGAACCCTCTGTATTCATTCGGGTGAAGTCTTCTCTTGATTGTTGACTTTGACACACATACACCTACCTCCTGGAGAGTGTTCTTGATCTGGCCTTCTGTTGTGAAGGGTGTTTTCTTCACCAGGGAAATAATTCTTTGGTCATCCACCACAGTTGTTTTCCGTGGTCTTCCGGGTCTTTTGGTGTTGCTGAGCTCACTGGTGCGTTCTCTCTTTTTAAGGATGTTCCAAACAGTTGATTTGGCCACACCTAATGTTTTTGCTCTCTCTCTGATGGGTTTGTTTTGTTTTTTCAGCCTAATGATGGCTTGCTTCGCTGATAGTGACAGCTCTTTGGATCTCATATTGAGAGTTGACAGCAACAGATTCCAAATGCAAATAGCACACTTGAAATTACCTTTTATCTGCTCCTTGTAAATGGGATAATGAGGGAATAACACGCACCTGGCCATGGAACAGCTGAGCAGCCAATTGTCCCATTACTTTTGGTCTCTTAAAGTGGGAGGCACATATACAAACTGTTGTAATTCCTACACCGCTCACCTGATTTGGATGTAAATACCCTCAAATTAAAGCTGAAAGTCTGCACATCTTGTTTGTTTCATTTTAAATCCATTGTGGTGGTGTATAGTGCCAAAAAGATTAGAATTGTGTAGATGTCCCAATATTTATGGACCTGACTGTATATAGCTGGGTTAGCCTGTCAGATAGCTTGGGGTAGAGCAGCTTGCAGGCTCCTCACTCATCCACATCATCCTCCAGGACCCCATTATCCATATGCCACTTTTGTTTAAGTTGGCAGGACAACATGGCTGCCTGAGGGGTAAGGAGCATTGCATGGAAAGTAGAAATCCTCTTAGAGGGAGTGGATCCACAGACAATCTCTAATATGGAAAAGTAGCAAAACTACTTCCAGCTTATTGTGTCCTAAGTGTGTGGCATATCTGAAAATGATGCAGAAACCCCTGCCAGACTGAAAAATCAGAACCTGGACCTCCGCACAGGCTACACTGCCAACAATACAATCAGGTCCAGGACTGACCCCAGCCTGTCAATGGACAATAACAAAGCAAAATCACTGCCATGGGGTCATACTCTCCCTTACAGATGATGAACTGAACTTTGGAAGTTCTGCCCCAGATAAGGCAGGCAGATGGCAAGCGACTAGTCACTAGTATAGCCTGTGGTCTCACTGCAGCTTGTCTCTCCCCTTTACTGAGTTATCGTACCACACCATATTTATGCATTTTGCCTCAGTGGGGCCATTATAGTAGGCACAGGGCTTTGCTTCCTTATGTCAGAGCCTCCAGCAAGGAGAACAGTGAGCCGCACAGTACGGACGTTACCAAATCTCCTCAGACCAGAAGCAGCAATGACTTTATGATCTCAAACTACAGACCTATAGTTATAAGAATGTAGGCACAGGAGTGCCTAGACACCCTCACATACAAGAAAATGCACTGCTATTTTTCATCTGGAGTTTAAACATTTTAATTGCTACCTACAGCATGGCAAATCTACACTTTTTGAGTTCAAGTCCACTCTAAGCCTGTTTTCTTGAGGTAAACCTGACATGTAACTATTGCTTTCCCTCCTTAAAACTGAGTGCTGCTGTGTAGCTTACAAGTGGCTGATATGAAGACCCTTTCAGGCACTTATTCTAGTCATAAGCAAAAATACATTTAACATTTGAATTCTTTTACCTTGCCTGGAGCTCAGTTTTAACATGCATTTTCAAGCGCTGTTTCACTTACCTGAACAATGACAAGGGTTAACTGACATTGTAATAGAAATAGGAAGCATTTTCTTATACCATATGTAGCGTGTCGAGTCTGGAAGACAAACCAGCAAACATTTAAGTATAAACCATAATGCACAATGCCCTTACATATACAGTAAATAGGCTGAAGTTAAAATGTTACTAAACCCAGCAGTATAAAAACAATTCATCCGACCCCCCACAGTGCACGCAGCTTCCAAATCTTTTTTTTCTCCTGCGAGGGCTCAGCCGTATCATCCAACTTCAGGGTACCACACACTGATGTGATCAGGGCACTGACTAGTGACTTCTCTTGTGCAGCAGTGGCCGCCGCGGATTCGTTCTCACTATTGTGAGAATCCGGGGCCTCGCCATCAGACAGCTCAATGGGGGTCCCCGTCACGGTGGAGCCCCCGTCAGGGTCCGAGTCCTCCCCGGAGGAAAGGGGGGCAGGGGCCACTTTCTTACCACGTTGCACTCCCACAGTATCTCTACCCGGGAGACAAACAAATTCAGGGCTGCAGACAGAGTGTCAAGAGGGAGCGCAGTCCCTGAGGCGCTGGCTGGAACCAGGGAGAGGTCTGGTGGGGAAGCACTCGCATCGGCCGCCATTGCGTCACCCACCCTGGTACACGCCATCTGAGGCCTAGGTACCAGGAGACCAGGCACCCCCCACACCAAAAATGCTGCGCAGGACTTACTACAGGAGGGCCACCCCAGGGGGACTCACAACCTGCCCGCTCAACTGTGCAGAATAGGAGCCGTGCCTGCTTCTGCTGCCCACCGCTGCGGCTGCTTGCCTGCCCGTCCTCCACTTGCGGCTATCCCACAGAGAGAAACTCTCAGTGCTGTGCTGGGGGGTAAAATGGTGCCTGAAAGCTCAGGGACCGCCCCTCCACAAAACACAGGTCTGCACACTAGAGGCCAAACCCAGCCAAAAAATGCAGCGACTGCGGCAAATTGGCCGCCGGGCGTCCCGGAGACCAAACCATGCTGTCGGCCACCCGACCAGTAGCCTGAGGCAAGGAGGAGGGGGACACTAGCTGAAGTGAAGGAGGGAGGAAGGGGGCACCAACCCACCAGCCTAGCACCCCAGGGGGGAAACCGCCTGCTCCCCCCCAGATCCTAGTGGGAGAGGGGGGGGCATACTTACCCATCCAGTGGGGCGGAGCGGGTATCCCACCCGAGACAGATCTGCCTCACCTGTCAGGCTGGGGGAGCTTTCGGCCAATGGTGGTTCTGTGACACGGACTCAGGAGCCGGTCATATGTGCACCGGCGGGACGTTTAACCCACGGGGCCACCCCGTCCTGTTCGGGGCCTGTCGTGTCCGACCCAGCACAGAGTTAAGATCTGCACGCGCTCGCTAGCCGGCTGGGGAGACTACCTGGATCTAAAGCCCATCCTGTCATCCAGCATGGCTACTTGATTGCAGTCTTCATCTGTCCTCCAGGACAGCCGAAGTGGACCAAGGGAGGTACCACAGATCCCACCACTTGCACTAGGCAGAGAAAAACTGAGCTAGCAGTAGCAGGGTGGAGGGTTGCTGCCAGTGGGGACTGCACCTGGGAGGGGCTGTGTCTGCCTGTTGTTCTTTTAATGTTAGAACTGCCTGTTCTGACTAGTGACTCCTGAAGAGGGCAGCATAACCCACTTGTCCATGAGTCGCTGTGCCCGACAATGAACGAAAGAGAAAAAAAAGGGTTTTTATTAAAACTTACTGTAAAATCCTTTTCTCTGAGTTCACTGACAGACGCAGCTCTCCATTGACATGTGGGGTTATATGCAGATCCTATTAGGAGTTAACTAGGCAAAGAAAGAAAGCAAGCTGGCCCCTCCCAGGGGGCTGTCCTCTCTTCCCATATAATCCCCCTACTCTGCTCAGTACATCAGTTCGTAACAAGCCGTACCGAAAAAAACGCAGAGGGGTGGGTGCTGCTCTGTCAGTGAACTCAGAGAAAAGGATTTTACGGTAAGTTTTAATAAAATCCCTTTTTCCCCTACGTTCACTGACAGACGCAGCTCTCCATTGACATGTGGGGATGTCCCAAAGCTGTGTCATTAAGAGGGGTGGGCTAAGGGCAACAACTGTACCCACAGAACCTCTGAAGCGGCGCCAGACGCGCCTACACTGCCGCCTGTAAAACTTTAAGGCCAAAAGCAGCATCCAAAGATGCGGACACATCAACTTTATAAAACTTAGTAAACGTGTGCACTGAGGCCCAGGTGGCCGCCTTGCACACCTGTGACACAGAGGCCTGGTGTCGAAAAGCACAGGAAGTGCTAACAGCCCTGGTAGAATGAGCCGTGACTGGAAAAGGAGGCACTTTTCCCCGAACAAAATACGCATGAGTCACGGTCTGTCTGATCCAACGAGAGACAGTAGCTGACGAGGCCGCTAGTCCTTTGCGCGGACCGTCCGTCAGGACAAACAACGCGTCAGACCTCCGAAAAGAGTCTGTAGCCACCAAATACACCCGCAAAGCCCCTACGACATCCAAGGAATGCAGCTCAATCTCCTTAGGATGTGAAGGGTGCGGACACAAGGAAGGAAGAACAATATCTTCGTTAATATGAAAAGAAGAGACCACCTTCGGCAAAAAAGAAGGCGACGGGCGCAAAACCGCCTTGTCCCTGTGCAGGACCAAGTAAGGAGACCTGCAGGACAACACTGCCAACTCCGACACCCGCCTAGCAGATGTAATGGCCACCAAGCAAGCCACTTTCTGCGACAACAATTGTAAGGGAATATCCCTGATCTTCTCATATGGTGGCTTCTGCAGCACTGAAAGCATCAAATTCAAGTCCCACGGTGCCATAGGTGACCGCACCTGAGGAGCCACATGGCGCACACCTTGTACAAATGTACGAATCAAGGAATGTGACGCCAGAGGGCGTTGAAAAATAATCGCCAAGGCCGATATCTGGCCCTTGAGAGTACTCAAGGCCAATTTCTTATTCAGGCCTTGTTGTAAAAAAGTCAGGACCCTGGACACTACATAAGAGCGAGGGTTCCAACCCCCCCCCCCCCACACACACACACACACCAGGCAATATAGGCCTTCCAGGTGCAATGATAAATCTTGCGCGAAGTACACTTGCGCGCCTTCAGCATGGTAGGGACCACTGAGTCGTCTACACGCCTGTCCCTCAACACCTGGGACTCAATAGCCAGGCCGTCAAAGCGTCTGCCACCATTCTTACCACATCGGCGTACCACGGACGCCGAGGCCAATACGGAGCCACCAGAATCATCGTAATTCCCTCCGCTTCTACCCTGCGCAGTAGACGTGGGAGGAGTTTGAGGGGAGGATAGGCGTACAGAAGACGATAGCGACCCCAAGGTGCCACGAGCGCGTCTGTGGCCACCGCCAACGGGTCTCTTGTCCTGCTCACAAAGGTCTTTACTTTGTGTTTGAACCGAGATGCCATGAGGTCCACATCTGGTGTGCCCCACTTGTGGCAAATCTGGATGAACACTTCTGGATGGAGGGACCATTCCCCCTGATCCAGCGTCTGGCGACTGAGGAAGTCTGCCTGCCAATTTTCTACACCCAGAATGTAGATGGCGGAGATTACCGGCACGTGAAGTTCTGCCCAACGCAGAATGAGAGCTGCTTCCACAGCCGCTGCCGCACTCCTTATTCCGCCCTGATGGTTCACATACGCCACTGCTGTGGCATTGTCCGATTGAACCCGAATCGGGAGCCCTTGCAACCTCGCCGTCCAGCTGGATAGGCAGAGTCTGATTGCTCTAAGCTCCAGCACATTGATCGGAAGGCGAGATTCCATAGCTGACCAACGGCCCTAGGTCGACAGATGGCCCAGGACGCCCCCCCAGCCAGACAGGCTGGCGTCCGTCGTGATTATCGACCACGTCAGGGGAAGAAACGATTTTCCCCGCATCAAAGCAGGGGCCCGAAGCCACCAGGCCAAGGATGCCCTGGTCTGATGATCCAAGCTGACCAACCGGTCCAGAGACAGCGGGGATCTGTCCCAACGAGACAGAATCGCTCGCTGAAGTAGCCGTGTGTGGCTCTGAGCGTAAGGTACCACCTCGAAGGCCGACCCCATGAGTCCTAGCACCCGCATACAGAACCGCAATGATGACTGCCGGTGAGACAGTAAGGTTCGCACTGCTGATTGCAGGGACCGCAGCTTGGCCGGGGGTAAGAACACCTTCGCCTGCTCCGTGTCCAGAATCAGACCCAGATATTCCAGGCAACAGGACGGGGCCAATGTCGACTTCTGCAGGTTGATCAGTCAACCGAAGTCCTTTATCGAAGCCATGGTGAAAGCCACGCTCTCCTCCAGGGCTGCGGCAGACTCTGCTCTCAGAGGCAAGTCGTCGAGGTAAGCTACCACCGCAATGCCCCTCTGCCTCAGTAGCGCCAGCACTGGGGCCACCAACTTGGTGAAGACCCGAGGAGCCGAGGCCAAACCGAAGGGCAGTGCCACAAATTGGTAATGGAGATCTCCCACCGCAAAGCGTAGGAAGCGCTGGTGTCGGAGACAAATGGGAACATGGAGGTACGCGTCCCTGATGTCCAGGGATGCCAGGAAGTCCCCCTGATATAGGGCGGCTACGACCGAGCGGACCGATTTCATCCGGAATTTTCGCGCTTTCACATAAAAGTTTAGCGCCTTCAGCTCCAAAACTGGCCTTACCCCCCCCTCCTTTTTTGGGAACCACAAATAGGTTTGAGTAGAAACCGTGAAACCTCTCTGATTGAGGCACCGGCACGATCACCCCCTGGTCTGATAGTGCCTGAACCGCCCCGAAAAGGGCCTCCCGACGTTGACGCAGGAGTCTTAAGTTCGATGGGAAGAACCTGTCTGGGGGTAGAGTGCTGAACTCTATCCTGTACCCAGAGGACACCACTTCCTGCACCCACCGGTCGGAAATGCGAGCAGTCCACCTGTCTGCGAACCCCAGAAGACGTCCCCCCACCCGATCTTCGGGTGGGGGCAACCCATCATGCAGAGGAGGGCTTATCCTCTGCTTTTTCGTTTTTGCGTTGCCAGGGTCTTTTACCGGCCCCTGCAGCAGTCTTGCCGGCTCGCGAGCCCTTGCCCGCTGCGCCAGGGGCACGAAAAAACCTCTTCTGACCTGAAGAGACAGGTCCCTGCTTGCGGCAAAATTCTCGCCGTCCGGGCTCCGGAAGAAAAGTACTCTTCCCGCCCGTGAAATCCTTAATGATTTCATCCAACTGAGGCCCAAAGAGACGGCCACTCTGAAAGGGGAGGTCCGCTAGACCTTTTTTGGATGTGTAGTCACCCGACCACGAACGCAACCAGAGAACCTGTCTGATAATGACTGCAAAAACAGACATTTTGGACAACATAGGGAGCAGGTCTAGAGCCGCATCACACAGGTATTTGATACTGTGAAACACACGTTCTGCTTTCTGCAACGCCTCAAGCGTTCTGCCGCAGTCCAGATCATTCTGCAGCTCCGCCGTACATTCAGACAGATATTGCGCCGCCATGGCAGACGCCAGGGCCGGTCTCAAGGCCGATCCTGCCAGAATGAAAAGTGCCTTAGACACCGCCTCCGTCCTCCTATCGGCAGGATCCTTAAATGACGGCGACCTATCTAGAGGAATGGTCGTCGCCTTGTTCAGGTGCACCACCGGGGGTCCACTGAGGGGGACGGCCACTTCTTTACGAAATTATCCTCAAAGGGATACCGGATAGCGAAGCGCTTTGGCATGGTGAAGGAATGCTGCGGACGCTGCCATTCCTGATAGATCAGATGATCAAAAAATGTATCATAAGGGTAAGCTCTGGGTGACCTAGGAGGCCTGGCAGTCCCGCAGACATAAGTAGACGTCTGCGACTCGCCATGTTGGTCCAGTCGCAAAGACGCACGGATGGCAGATATTATTGCAGACACTAGTGCCTTTTCGCGCGCTGCCTTAGCCCCCTGGTCTTCCTCATCATACGAGGGGATAAGTTCACCCTCAGAAAGCTCCACGGGGGTCCCCGTGACCCCTGAAGCCACTTCTGGTTCGGAATCCTCCTCTGAGGAACAAGGGGGAGGGGGCGATTTTTAGGGGCCCCACCCTGGGAAGAAATTCCCCAAACACCGCCCTCAGCTGTTCTAGGGACACCAGGGACCCCAATGCAGGTTGTGCTGTCGCTAAATCCTCTTCAGAGGGCCCTGCAGGGTCATCTGCCATCACTCCCACTGACTGAACACACACAGTGAGAACAACCACTAGCGGCACCCCCACACTGTCACCACACCACCGCCCCTCAGTACGTCAGGGAGACCCAGGAGGACTGCACCCACCGCCACCAGCACCCCCAGGAAGCCAGCTATACTTGCTGTTTTTGCCACCAAAAAACATCCTGAGGACCGCCAGAGAGCTTGCGCTATCAGCAGCCAGCCACACCGTCCCAGCAAAGTGAAAGTAAAAACGGCAGCAGCACGTGTTCTCAGCATGAAGGGACTCCAATATGGCCACTGAGGACATCCACTAGAGGCCAAAGGACTGCTGAAGATCGAGGCTCCGGCAAAATGGCCGTCATAGCACTGTATGGAAAATCCCTTGGAAAATGGCTGCGGCTACGGCAAAATGGCGGCAACACGACGCAAAATGGTGGTGGATCGCTGCATGGCGGCCTGCACACAGTGCCAAACAGGGTGCGGAGGAAGGGGTAAGAGGAAGGGATGAAGGGACCCAGGAGAACCCCAGCGACCAGCCTCTACCGGCGGCTAACGCAGGCAGAAATGCCAAAAATTGCCCGGCGCCCCCCCCAGCGCCCCATAGGGGAGCAGAGGGGGGCTCACTCACCACTCCTGACGGGCGCAGCGGGTAGCCACCTGGTCGCTCACTTTCCTCCCCAGCTTGGACAGGATCAAATCCGGACACTGGGCACAAATGGGATCAACCACTGGCCGCCCGCATGGAACGGGCACGATGCGGCGGGACCCACTATATCCTGGGACTAGCTCGCATCGGTTGGCAGTGCTGGGGAAAGTACAGGGTTTTCCAGGAACCCTCTATGCCCCAGCCGGCTTCTTGATAGTAGTCTTCATTAGCTAGATAAAAATAAAAAAGCGGTAGCAAAAAATCTAAACCGCAGGTCCCATAAGGGAGCCAGGTCAACTCTTTGCACTAGGCATGTGGAAACTGATGTACTGAGCAGAGTAGGGGGATTATATGGGAAGGGAGGACAGCCCCCTGGGAGGGGCTAGCTTGCTTTCTTTCTTTGCCTAGTTAACTCCTAATAGGATCTGCATATAACCCCACATGTCAATGGAGAGCTGCGTCTGTCAGTGAACATAGGAGAAAACAGCTTGAAATCCCAAAGAATCACTGCAAGAAAAACTATGCAATCAACACCCTGTACAAAGGCACCACCAAGGAATGAGAGGCACATGGCCTCTGAAAGGAACCGCCAAGGTCCAGAGTATACCTTTGATGGTCCTAAACGTTGATCCAGACCGGAGAAAGCTAGAACACATCCTATAGAGTACAGATTGGAAGCTAGTTTCAAAAAAGATGGTTCCTGAGGCCCGAGGGTATAGGCCAGAGCAAACTGAACCCATGTATTCACCAGAGAATCTACTGCAAAAGCAAAGGGATCCCTGGACTTGGAGACAATCCAATGCAGTTTGTGACTGAATCCAGGGCCTAGGGTTGCCCTAGTCAGCTTCCCCCATTCTGAGATTCTAAACACCTCAGATTAAGGACAAGTCTCCGGAGTCCAAGTATGGACCACTAAAAGTCCACCTGCTAAGTTTTCACGCCAGGGAGAAGCATAGCAGTAAGGGCTGGAGCCAAATTCCCACCCAGTCCAGAAGCAGATCTGCTTCCCTGTAATTTACAAGACAACAGATTACTACCCGGTGGGTGATGTAAGTCACCAAGATGGCATAGTCTAATGGAATCCATGTCAGATAAACTTGCAGATGAGAGGTCCAGCACTGAAAGGATAACCTAAATACCCTGAGCTCTGAAACGTTGATTGGGAGGGGAGACAAGTTTCCTCCAATGGCCAAGTCTTTTATAGCAAAAGGGAACCCAGAACTTCTTACCCGCCCTAGTGGCTGCTGATTGTCGGGAGCACCTACTAAGGCAATGAATGGAGGGGATTCAGCACTTGTCCAGCACCAAGCCCCAGTGCAAGCCTGATCTCTAACCCAAAACTCATCTGCTCCTGACCGCAGATTCTGAACATGGTAAAGGACAGCCTGAAGGTTGCCCAGGGGAAAACAAAACCTGAACAGGGCTGAGATTCAGGCTTAGATACTCCAAGAGTTGGGATGGTTCCAGTGCTGAGTTTTGGAGATTTGCATCCAAGGTCTGCACAGTCTGATGGAGCTGTGACTGAGCCAGCATGCTTTCAGAAGAATGTATCCTACAGAGTAAGAACACGTGCTAGTGCCTTGGGGAACTACATTGCTTTTTGATGTGATCTTTCTTGAATAAAAAAAGTTTGGACAAAATTGATGATCCTGGTTGTGCTTGCGAATATCGACGTAGTGCATTGGGGAAGACACCAGGAGCAGTGGACATACTTAAGGAAGGGCCCCACATTCAGAAAAGAGCAGAAAACCTGCAGCAAAAATGCAGAAAGTGCAGAATTTCCAGTAGGCATTGCACAAGTTCCACAGAGACTGGAAGGTTCCCCATATGGAGGAATTAATGACTGACATGTCTGATTCCAAATTAGACTCAGGAGGATAGAGAGCAGATCTAGGCCACCATAGGCCAGCAACCCTGTGCAAGTAAGATAATAACCAGCAAGGTATACTCAGAGACCAATTATGAAGCAAGCAGAGTTAAATGTCATTAATGAAGAGTTCACCATGGGCCATTGTGCAAACAGTATGCTAGTAAGACAGAACCACCAGGGACCCTCTTAGACAAACTGCAAAGCAGCAGCCTCAACAGCCTTTTGTAACAAATCACTGTACAAATGGTATACAAGTGAGACTCAACCAGAAGGGATATTCACACAGCCATAAGTTTAAGGGTTGTGTAAAACAGTACACATAGAGATGTTAAGTCAATGGCCGTACATACCTAGATCTCTATGGGCTGCTGTACAAACTGCATACAGCGAGGCATTACTCCCATGACTAGGTAACTACAGGGCACTGGACAAAGAATAGACAATGAAATACTACCAACTAGGTTGCAGGGCTGTTGGTGCTAAGGGTTGCGTGCGACTAGATCACCACACGCCACCATACAAACAGAATCTGTGAGCCATTACCACATGGGGTACTCACAAACACCAGCAAAGTAGGATAGTAAATGGCTGCATGTGACAAAGCACCATAGGATGCCATACCAACAGTATCTATTAAGGCATTACTGAGAAGAATTACTTACAGGCCCACTGCAGAGCAGGAGGGGTTAACAATGTGTGAAGAAGTCACCATAGGCTGCTGTACAACACTAAATAGTGAGATATCAGCAGCAGCGGTTACTCACACCCCACTGCATAGCAGGAGGGTTGGTGGCCATGAGTAAAAAAGTCACCATAGGCCACTGTATAACAGTATACAGTGAAGCATTGTCAAAAAGTGTTACCCACAGGCCACAGTATCAGGAACAGAGACCCCCTGACCAAAAGCCTTTCTGCCACAGATTGGTCATGTGAGGTGCTACAGTGTCCTCAGAAAGGTAATCACAAGGGTAATCACCACATTCTTAACAGGGTGGAATGGGTTACTGCCTTTCATGGCAGGAATTTATGGCAGCTGGGCTCTATGTAACATCCTCTGATTTTTGTGCTACTTTGCTGGAAGAACACGCAGAGCTATTTATTTGTTTTCAATATGCTTCTGAACTTGCTAGAAAATGTGCCTACTTCAGGAAGAGTCAATTCCCTAGCACAGCCCCCTCCCTCATGCCATAGCCCTCTCCTCTTCTGGGAGCGTTTAATGAACAATAGTCTCAGGCAGTGGCGGCTGATGCTCCATTTTTTTGAGGGGCACAAACAAACCACCTGCCGCCACCCTCCCCCTACCCCCGGACAAACAAACAACCTGCCACCCACCCCTTCCCCACAGTCCCAGTACTACTCACCCCCTGGACACGGCTGTTCTGAGTCTGAAGCCCGGGCTTGATACTGGCTCCATCAGTTACTTCATTCTTCGGGCATGCTGTCCCGGCCCTGGGCTGGCTATGGGCTCCCTCATAAGAGGAGCCTCTCACTCCCCAGGAGCCCTGCCCATGGGACTTCAGGCTGAGACCCTCTGGATTTCGTCTCCCAGAGTCGGACTTCAGGGTACCCGTCCC
>BLSH010221398.1:729350-744243 GCA_018402905.1 Glandirana rugosa | reverse complement strand
CTTCTCAACACGTGGAGTAAAATAGCAGAACCCCGGACCGAACCGAACGATTTTTGAAATGTCCGGGTCCGGGTCCGTGCCACGGACACCCGAAAGTTCGGTACGGACCCGAACGTTACAGTCCGGGTTCGCTCAACACTACTAGTGATACCTTGCAAACAAGACCAAATATTAATAATGATGTTTGCAGTCATTCCACATCTACTACTAATAGGTAGAATGCAACAATTAGTGTTGGCAGTTCCTGTACCTGATTAATGTTCCCCAGTGGTGGATTCTTAGTGCCTGGACCACTGAAATGTACTTTTCCTATGTTTTTGTATATAAACACATGCTGTAGTTTTTAGATATTTTGTAGGACAGCAGAAATGTGCATAAAAAAATTGTGATGATTATTATTTCCGAATTTCCAATACTTATAATTTAATAGTTATTTATTATTTCAAATGTTCTTTCTTATTTCCGAATTTTGGAAATTCAGAAATAAGAAAAAACATTTGAAATAATAGATAACTATTAAATTATAGGTATTGGAATTTCCTTGAAAATGTGGCTGTTAGTGAGCTTAAATATGAAATTTATCACTAACAGCCATATTTTCATGGAAATTCCAATACCTATAATTTAATAGTTATTTATCAGTTAATTATTTCAAATGTTCTTTGTTATTTTCAAATTTTTGGATTTCCGAATTTCGGATTTTCGGCTGTTCCGATTGCCGAATTTCCTCAATTGCCGAATCACTGCGAATTTCCAAATTAGCGCAGTTGCCGAATTACAGTGAATTTCTAAATTTTTGAATCGGAAAAACGAAAATTTGGGAAGATTCAGAAATTCGAATTTCGGAATTCGAAATTCGTCCCAATTGTCAAATTTTGCAAAATTTGGTAAAAACGTAATTCGGAACTAAATGAATTTCACAAGCATAGTATGCCGCTCTTTGGCATTGTCTCATAGCACATCCATTATAATACGTATGTACTGTGTTACATTTTTTTGCCTATATTTACAAAATGTTAAGGGGGACTTTCAGGCTCAAGAGCCAAGGTCTGCAGGACCTAGGTACCCACGTAAAAAAATCTTCTGTATATTTCTGTTGGGTTCAAAGGATCATCTCAGCTTTGTTCTTTGCTCTGAAAGAGCAGCATTGTGATAAAACACATTACTATCAGGATTATGCATGAATTATTGGTTACCAAAGGCATAACTGTATGCTAAGCATTCAAAAGTCATAATTCCGTAAAACCTATGTGTCCTATGAGGTGTCTTTCACATGTTGAAGAACACAAAAAAGCAATGCTTTGTGTGCCTTTGTGAAGGATAAGTAAAAAAAAAAATCTTTTTATCTTGCTAAAAATGCTAATGCCCTCTAGCCTTGTTCTTAAATAGTCCTTAAAAGCAATGAACTGGAACACAATGCTTACTTTTCTGCTTTATGAGTGTATTTTGCACTGAACATTGCTTTGATGTCTTCTCGTCTCCTTATAGCTGCTTCTCTCTGTCTGCTTTGGTCTGAATGTTTAGTAATGGTATGTATAATATATTCTCATATTATACTTCCACTAAACTAAATACTGAATAAATAACTGTGCTACAGCCCCTTTTGTACATTTCAAGTGATATAATTGAAGGCAATTGATTTGAAATGTCCTTGCATATTATAACACACTGGCAGTTTCAGCATATTGGGAGAAAGAAAATGTTGGAGTAAAGCATTGCTGTAGGACACTACTTGCAGTAGCAAAAAAACAATGGTTATTAACCTTCCTCTTTGCTCTTCTCCTTTTCATAGTATTCATCACATTTCTGCTTCTCTTTCTTTCAGCTCCTTCATTCTTCTGATATTGACCATTTTCATGCCATTGAAATGAGTGTCTTTTTTATAACTTCAGTTTTACTACTGTAAATATGAAGTCTCCTAATATTGTCATATTGATGTTGCTGACCCACCAACTATATTGGAAATGCACTGCTCACTTGTTTGCCCAGTTATGTCCCAGAAAGTTGGGGTTCTCACCTCATAACCCCTGGTGGCTTTAAAACTGAGATCCACGGGGCGTGGCCTGGATGGCAATAGAGTAGGATATGTGTGACCTGAGCTCTGCTCCCGGGTTATCCTGTAACCAATATCCTGAGTGCCCACGGCTACCTTTTTCCCACACCAACGGCAACTTGACCCTCCTGAATCCTTCGTATCAAGTCCCCACCAAAGAAGAACACCTCTGCCACCCCATCCCTAGAGAAATACAGACTTTAGGAATTGGACTTGGTGGAGGAAGATGGCACCTCTGCTGCACCGCTATCAGAGCCTGCCGCTGCCGGCACTGGAAGCAATTTCCACATTACAGGTCACCCTGACGTCCAAAATAGATGAGGGTAAAGTAGATATCTCCCCAATCAGACAGGACATAACCAAGCTTAGGGAGCAGGTTATTGAGACAGAGACGAAGATTAGCCGTGCTGAGGATACCCTTCACCCTTTACAGCATTCTGCAGAAGTCATGCAGCGCCAGATCCAGCAACTGACTCAAAAGCATGGTGATCTGGAGAACCATGCCCCCAGATCCAATCTCCACTTTATTGGGCTTCCTGAGGGATCCGAGGGCCCTGACCCTGCTACCTTCCTGTAAAACCTAAACCTTCTCACTACCACATTTGGCAGAGAAGCTTTCTCCACCACATTTGTGGGGGAGTGTGCATATTACATGCCCGCACGCCAACCTCCAGAGGGTACAACACTGCACACCTTCATAGCAAAGCTATTGAATTACTGAAACCGCAATGCAATCCTCCGACTGTTACGAGAATGGGGCAACATCCCTTTCCGGAATGGTTGAATATCAGTCTTTTCTGACTTCTCAGCAGAGGTCCAGAAGCAGCGGTCTCGTTTTGTCGATGTTAAACAGCGCCTCAGAATACACTACTTGAAGTGCGCCATGTTATTCCCAGCTCTCTGGGTAGTGGGCAATGACCGGGTACACTTTTCTGAAGATCCGGAGCTTGCTTCAGCGTGGTTGGACCAACGCGATGCAGATAGAAATCGTCCTGCATGATGAGGACTCTTCCCCCTATTTGCTGTAGGTAAGCTGTTTTGGTATCTGTGATAATGCATTTTAACTGGGTGTATTGCACTGTTTAGAAACTACAATTTGCAACCCATATGTACTTCGACCTCCTTCATTTGTTATCTGCAATGTGTGACATGTACCATGTAGAGTTGAGCGGACACCTGGATGTGAAACCATTCGGGTTCGGCACCGAACTCGATCTGAACTTGACCCCGGACACCGAACCCCATTGAAGTCAATGGTGACCCGAACTTTTGGGCACAAAAATGGCTGTAAAAAAGTAATGGAAAGGGCTAGAAGGCTGCAAAATGGGGAAAGAGTAGAACAAGTGCCCTGCAAACAAATGTGGATGGGAAATAACTTAAAATCACATAAAAAAAAAATAAAAATGGGAGGACGAGGTGGATGTGAAGTAGGAGCCTAGAGGTTGACTAGGCCGTGACCGTGGCAGTGTAGGTGGAAGTGGCGGTGGTGGAGGCGGAGGAGGAGGAGGAGGTAGCCAACACTGTTTTTTGTTTGTTTGTTTTTTTTTAGATTTGGGGTAGCCCCCAAAATATTGAGACATATTCAAAAAAAAAACCAATAAATATAAAGTAAACCTGCGCTGGGATAAATGAATGAACCACGAGACTGCTGCCTTCCAGGAACTCCCTTAGAAAGGGAGGAAAATAAGCCAGATATAAACAGGAATGGCGCTGTCTCTAGTATTAAAACAGAAGAGATTGTCCCAAAGATTATTAAAATTATGTAAAAATAGTGTTGAAATGGCTTTATAGTGTTTTTATACCCTTAAATAACTCTATGTATATATATATCTTGTGTTCAAAGTGTTCTTGTGCCTTATATAAAGTGTTCATGTGCCATATGAGGTTTTCATTAAACTGTGATTAACCGTGATTGAATATCATAAGTGTCCGTAAATGTCCGTAAAATAAATTACATAGATTTTGAATACACCAATATAAAAATCAAAAATCTTTAGAAGTGCAAGTAGTGAGCTATACCCTTATTGACATTTATATGTAAAATTGATGTGAAACTCCACTATTGCCTGCTGCTGCTTGCACAGTCTCTCCAGCATGTGCAAGGGGGAGTTCCACCTTGTGGGCACGTCACATAGGAGGCGGTGCGTGAGAAGGCCGAAGTTCAGCAGCAGGATCCGATCGCCGAAAGCGCACAGACGGCCCACACTTTCTGCAGCAGCTCTGACATATCCAGGTAGTTTTTTAGAAATTTCTGCACCACCAAATTCAGCACATGCGCCAGGCAAGGGATGTGCTTCAAACCGGCTAGGCTCAGCTGCTACGAGATTTCGCCCATTATCGCACACTCATCGGTCTGTTGTTCAATGCCCGTCCACAGCTCCTGCGCAGTGTGGGGTTTATCCCCCAAACATATCAGTTTTAAAACAGCCTGCTGTCGTTTCCCCCTGGATGTGCTGAAGTTGGTGGTGGAGGTGTTACGCTGAGCGGATGAGGGTGGTAGAGGAGGAGGAGGAGGAAGCGCAGTAGGAGGAGGAGGCAACAGGAGGCAAAGAGAAATGCCCTGCAATCCTTGGTGGCGGAAGGACATGCGCCAAACGGCTAGCTGCCTCAGGCCCACCCGCCACTACATTTGCCCAGTGTGCAGTTAGCGAGATATAGCGTCCCTGCCCGTGCTTACTGGTCCACGTATCAGTGGTTATGTGGACCTTGCCACAGATGACGTTGAGCAGTGCACTCTTGATCTAGTCCCCGACTTGTTTTTGCAGGGAAGAGATGGCTTGCCTGGAAAAGTAGTGGCTGCTGGGAACCACGTACTGTGGGACAGCCACCGCCATTAGGTTTTTAAAACCGTCCTTGTCCACAAGACGGAATGACAGCATTTCAAAGCTAGGAATTTTGAAATGCTGGCATTCAGGGCCAGGGATCGCGGGTGGGTAGGGGGGTACTTCCTCTTTCTCTCCGGTGTTTGGGAGATGGAGAGCTGTAAGCTTCCATGGGACCGTGTGGAAATGCTTGGGGACCATGGCGGACATGGTGGCGTTGCTGTCACGTCATCTGTTTGCTGGGTGGCAGGTGACACTGGAACTGTAGAGGTGGAGGAAGAGGCCGAGGCAGCAGCAGAAGAGGAAGCAGGAGGAGGCCGAGACCTTTCTTGGATTTAGAGGTATTTATTCCACTGCAGGAAGTGCTTTGCATTTACATGCCTGGTCATGGAGGTTGTGCTCAGGTTAGAACATTTGTGCCTTGCTTCAGCCTCTCATTGCACAGTGTGCAAACCACTTGTGTCTTGTAGTCAGCACATTGTCTGAAGAACTGCCATGCCGGGGGGGAACGCCTTTGAGCTGCCTTTGGTGTGCTTGGTCCCTGGTTGAGGTGGGTAGTAGCAGGCATACTGTCTAGGGGACTCTCGCTTTCCGCTTTTGCAACCTGCTTCCTCTTTTGCTGTGCTGGTGCCTCTGTGCGACCACCACTTCTTCCTCCAAACTGCACACGTCACTCGCATGACCTTCATTCCATGTGGGATCTAGGACCTCAACATCCTCCACATCATCTTCCACCCACCCTTCACCACTGCCCTCCTTGTCAGTATGCACACTGTAGAAAGCCGCAGCAGTTGGCACCTGTGTTTCGTTATCGTCATCACAGACGTGCTGCCGTGGTGTTTCCATGTCCTCATCCTGAACCAGAAGTGGTTGGGCATCAGTGCACTCAATGTCTTCCACTTCTGGACCAGGGCTATGTGGATGGCCCACGGAAAGCACAGCAGCAGAGTCATCAAAAAGCATAAAAGACTGCTGCATGATTTGGGGCTCATACTTCTTGGCTAATTTACGAGGGGCTGAGTTGAAAGACAGATGACCATGGGGTTCAGGTGTCAACTCTGAGCTTTCATCAAGGGACCGGGTGGGAGACAATGTGAAGGAACTGGAGGCATTGTCAGCCACCCAATCTACTATCGCCTGTACTTGTTCTGGCCTCACCATTCATTGAGCGCCGTTCGGGCCTACCATATAACGTTGAAAGTTCTGTCGGCTACCTGAGGAAGGTGTTTCACTTGTGCGTGTAGCTGGCACAGATTGACCACGTAGTCTCCTTGCAACAGGAGCTTCAGCAACACCACCAACACCAGCAGCACCAGCAGCACCACGACCACCACCACGTCCCTTATTTGACGCTCTCCTCATTCTGGACACAAATGTACTATGTAGCACTATTTATTAATACAAAAAAAAAGAATAATAAATTATTATTCTTATTTTTTTAAAAAAAAAAGAAAATTGTAGATGCACTTTTTATTTTTGTGCAAGAAATGCACCGCTCACACCAGCAGCAGGACCCTCTCCCTACACCAGTATGAGATGATTTTAGAACGATAATCTGTCTTTCACAGCACCGACAGGAACCTGTCCCTACTGCAGTATGAGATGATTTTAGAACAATAATCTCCCCCTCACAGCAGAAACAGGAACCTCTCCCTAATGCAGTAGGAGATGGTTTTAGAACGATAAATTCTCCCTCAGAGCACAAACAGGAACCTCTACCTAATGCGGTAGGAGATGGCTTTATAATTATAGACTCTCCCTCAGAGCACCAACAGGAACCTCTCCCTAATGCAGTAGTAGTTGGTTTTAGAACGATAAATTCTCCCTCAGAGCACAAACAGGAACCTCTACCTAATGCAGTAGGAGATGGCTTTATAATTATAGACTCTCCCTCAGAGCACCAACAGGAACCTCTCCCTAATGCAGTAGTAGATGGTTTTAGAACGATAATCTCTCCCTCAGAGCACCAACAGGAACCTGTCCCTAATTCAATAGTAGTTGCTTTTAGAACGATAAACTCTCCCTCAGAGCACCAACAGGAACCTCTCCCTAATGCAGTAGTGGATGGTTTTAGAATGATAAACTCTCCCTCAGAGCACCAACAGGAACCTCTCCCTAATGCAGTAGTAGATGGCTTTAGAACGATAAACTCTCCCTCAGAGCACCAACAGGAACCTGTCCCTAATGCAGTAGTAAATGGTTTTAGAACGATAATCTCTCCCTCAGAGCACCAACAGGAACCTCTCCCTAATGCAGTAGTAGATGGTTTTAGAACGATGAACTCTCCCTCAGAGTACCAAAAGGAACGTCTCCCTAATGCAGTAGTAGATGGTTTTAGAATGAGAATCTCTCCCTCAGAGCACCAACAGGAACGTGTCCTTAATGCAGTAGTAGATGGTTTTAGAATGAGAATCTCTCCCTCAGAGCACCAACAGGAACATTTCCCTAATGCATTAGTAGATGGTTTTAGAATGAGAATCTCTCCCTGAGAGCACCAACAGGAACGTTTCCTTAATGCAGTAGTAGATGGTTTTAGGATGAGAATCTCTCCCTCAGAGCACCAACAGGAACGTTTCCCTAATGCACTATAAATTGGTTCTGAACGCTAATGTCTCCCTCACAGCACAGACAGGAACATCTCCCTAATGCACTCACTATAAGATGGTTCTGAACGCTAATGTCTCCCTCACCATTAGTAGGCATGGCTGTGATGGCATCTAAGGGCAAACTAGTGAAAAGCTTGTTGATTGGCTGCCCAGCAGCTATAGAAAAGGTGCCAAAAATACCCGAATACCGAACCTGATCCCGGACTTTTTTTTAATGTCCGGGACCGGGTTCGGGGCACGGACACCCCAAAGTCCGGTACGGACCCGAATTTTACAGTCAACACTCCATGGTCCCTTGGTGGGGGGGGGGGGGCAGTGGCACACTGCAAAGCTGAAATGAACAGGTGGGTGGTCCTTCAGACTACTTTGCAACTCCAGAGAGCAAATCAGGTTCTCCAGCTAATCAAACTGCCACAAACGGACCCTGGCTCAGAGTATTGAATTCCCTGCAAGTTCTTTCTTATGTGAATTGATATACTAACTCTGAGATTGGACAGGAAACATACATAAAAAAGGGGGGGACACGTCTAAGCAGGCTCTGTCTGTACGGGAAACACATGCACGCAGCAACAATATTGCACACCAGAGCGTTTCCAACACATGTACAGTAGCTGTCTGACGTTCACAGCTAGCATTGCAAGTTACACTGAATTGGCCTTAATGTAGATAGGTGTCAAAGTATACCTGTATCTGTCTAGAGAAAAAAAAAAGAAGATGCAATTAATTAAAACTGAAATGACAGTTTTTTAAATAATTTAATAGTATTTACTGGATCTAGATGACAATGAAATACCATGGAATGAATTAATTAAAGTAGTATGGACTTTAACTTAGCAAAATGAATATTCAGTTTGTTAAGTAAATAACGTTAAGCAATGCTCACTTTACCTGTCATCCATCCAATCTGGAGCAAGGCAAAATCCTGCTTTTTTATTCCCCTACTAATGAATATTTTTTTCAAAATGAACATGGTCTAACCTCTGATTCCTCTTGTGCTAAATTGTGATGTAACTGTACTGTCTGCCTTGATTTTGTAAAGTGCTGCGCAAACTGTTGGCGCTATATAAATCCTGTATAATAATAAAAAAATATATAAGAAGCAGTATTGACATGGGAAACCCTGGTGCATATTTGTTTGATAACTTGTAATTAGGCCAGTAATTCTTGACTGGTAGCCCTTCCAGTTGACCCTTGTGGCTCTGCTTCTGGGTTGCAAGTTTTCTGTGGTGCACAAATATTTACTAACCATGTTTTACAGATTAGCAAGGTAGCTTATGTACCAAGTATTAAATAAAAAAAACTTCTATCATTTTAATTTTTGTAACTAGAGGGCTAGTTAGAGGGGTTAGAGACTGCTATTGTGAGCCTGAAGAAAGCATAGTACAGCTCAAGGATTCTGTGTTGGATGGAGTAGCTTGGAGACCACACAGGAGAGAGATAGATGCTGTGTGCAGTGCCTGTACAATGTGTGCTGAGAGCCCAGGGCCATATGCTGCAGTGCTGTGGATCAAGCTGCAGAATTAGGCTGTGCAGATCAGAGTGCTATGGAATAAGTTGTGTTCTGTTGAAAGACTGAAAGCAAGGATCTACAATGGTAGGAAATATAAAGCAGAGCTGTAAGAATAGGTGCAGGTTTGAGGATGAGGCTTAGAGCTCAGCAGTCTCCCTTTAGCCTGACCTTGTCCAGAAGCTGCGGCCTATGTTTAATCTAAAGAATCCTGTCAGTAGGAGAGACCAGTGAGAAAGCAACTGCACCTGTGAAGGCTTTATCAGAGTGTTGATTTGGTGGGAGACCTATGGACCATTGCTGATTTGGTGGGAGGCATATGTGCTAGATGATTGTCATGTTTAATTGGTGCTACTGAGAGTGGCGTTCTGCCATGGGGGAATTCAGCATTTATTTTTCCTCAGCATTACAGAACTCTCAGGCTTGAGAGTGAGCACTCCACTGAGAGAGTCAAAGCAGCTAAATTCTCCACTGACCAGTGGCTTAGTCAGGAACTGACTTATAGATAGGTCATTTTCCATTAGAGTGTTTTGTCAGTTGTGCTGCTGTCTGACATTGCCTGTGCCAATAATTGAGACTGCTCTTATGCTGTCTGCATTTTCTTATTTCACTACCACCTTTTGACCATCAGTTTTTTTATATCCCCCCCCCTTATGACATAATTTCTTTTTTCCTTGTGCGTGAGTTTTATCCTTCTCCTACAAGACACACATCAGAGCTAGAAAAGACAATACTCATTTTGACAACCTAAAACACTTCCATAGCAGGTCTATTGCATCTTATTGTATTGCCTCAGCATTCTGCATGCAATAAAGACATCCATGGAATCCAAGTGTTTGGAGAGTTCAGCTATCTGATATACATTGTCTGCTGTGCTTGTCTATGCTAAATTAAGGTCAGACATAGATGTCTCAAGATAGGATAGTCACTATTACAAAAACTGGAGTCAGAATAAATAACTTAATTGAGGTAGGAAGGAGGATATTTCATGAAAACAATAGGTTATTGGCAAAATATACCAAGCTACTTATAAACCTTCTTTATGATGGAACTCAAGAAGGTTGCTTGTTAAAGTCTGTAATGCCCCATGGGTTGATCCTTTGTTGTCTGATTTTTTAATCAAATGAAGGGGTTTTACAATGGGGGAACTAAATTAGCGTGTCAGGCATTACCTTTAAAGACCTTTTTTTAAAAAAAATCTAAGTTGAGTCAGTATTAGACGGTTGTGACTAAACATATTATTTAAATCCGTATCTCTCAATGATGACTATTATTTTTCTCTTTTAACATTGTTACAGAAGGCAAACATACTGGTCTGCTAAAAAAGCCAAGCATAATAACAAAGACATAGCTCTTAGGGTGGTAGACTGTTGACTTGGCTTAATTCAATGCAAAAACAGCTGGACAAATTACATAATGGCTGGTTTTATGTCGCTAATATTTTTGTGTTATGTTTTTCCAAAAAAGTGTTATTATTGTTGGTCTTTTATTTACTTTTCATTTAGATATCAGTAAAGACAGGATAAGTTCCAAAAAGACAACAACAAAAAAAGCTTGGATTGCATACTAAGGCTTTCTTGAAACATATCAATATCTACATCTACAACATTTATCTATTGCAAATACTTTTCTGCATGCTCGGTATGTATTTAGTAGATTTAAATGTATAACATTTGAATGCTGCCACATCTCTCTGTAATGCAAACCTTGGCTAGAGAGGCTTAGAGCATTGCAGGATGAGTTTCTGTGTGTGTAGGGGAGGATGTGCAGGTGCTTGCTTTTAGGTGTTTGCTTTGTCTTTACTACAATCAATGACATTTGTTTTAAACATCTAAATAAATTGTTAGCCAGTGTCACTAGGGTTAATACTATAAAATATGCACTTTGGTAATCTGAATTTTAAAAAATGAATTCTGATGGGTTACTGCACATTTCTCTTCAGTTAGGTAATTTGCCTTACTGAAAAGCTTTTATATATGTAGATTACTGACATGTGACTTGATGTATGAAATAACAGAGAACTGAAATTCTGGTAGGATCCGCTGAATATATTTGTGGATAACCTCAGACTACAGCAAACACATCTGGCTAGCAGATCCTGGGGGGAAATCTTTAAGCTATATTTGATTTTTTTGGCTAGTATCCCACTGTTTTCTGTGAATAACAGTTATTCTAGGGATGTTGGATATGCATATACACCTGCATATAGTAAAACTATGCATAAATATATGGTAAAAAAAGGTCCTTTGATTTGATCTTGTAAGCATCTTGCTATCTCTGTATACTTTTATCCGGTGTTAGTCATTCTGTCACAAATTATAGAACTGTTGGTAATGTATGGTAAGGTAATTTTTCAGTCTGATATCAATTACAATTCCCTGAGCAAATAGCATGAAATTGTTGGTATTTATGTGTTGTATGAAAGGTAGACTTTGCCATAGTTATCTAATTCCAAACTGAATATTATTGTTGTAAAGGCATGAAAGCTATTTTCAAGTGCCATTAGAATAAATTAAAAATTATGGCATCAGCTATTGTAAACATTACACTGGAACAGAAAAATGTTCTTCTGGCAAGCTATCTGACTGTATGTTAATACTTGCAGGTGAGGAAAACGAAAAAGAAAATATGGCATTTTGTGTTTGGGCGTAAAGCCTAAGGCACGGTTAAAAAATCTGAGGAACTATTTTTACTAGCTACATTCCATTCACTAAGTTAATTTTCATACATTTTCCTCTTTCAGATATATTGTTTAAAGATTTAAAACTCTACAGACTGTGAAAATACTGAACTTTTGATTGATATCTAAGCAACAAACAATTGTAATATGTAACTTTTCAATAATACAAGTGTAGCGCCCCCCGACCTCCAGAGACAGGGAGGTCTGACATTTCACCTCAGGGTGCAGATTAGTAGGCATAGATGTACAAGGTAGAAAAGATGGACGCGGGTCAATTTTTTGCTGAACAAAAGTGAGTTTATTTCTCACGATAACAAATAATTCAAGGAGAGAGGGGTCGAGCACAGGACACCCTAAGTTAAAAACAACCAGCAGACTAGCAGACCGGCAGACTCATTTGACAAAAAGCAGAAAGGTAGTCAGCAGTACAGAAAAAGAGCCTTTGAGCTATGACCAGCAATCTGCACTTTTGTAGCAACAGCAACTGAAAAAGAACTCACAAAAAGGTGCAGGAATTCTCTGGATGATTCTGTATTGATGCTATCCCAGGCTTTCCACGGTTCCCTGGTCCATGGCAGAGTAACTTCTGGTACTTTATCTTAGGTCTCCATCCTTTCCTTCATGCCTCCAGACAACAAGCAGGCTCTCACTTGCAGAGCCTCAAGCACATGGCTAGTCCTTAGGCTTCAGGCCTACCCAACACAGCTGTTCCTCAGACAAAGGTCTGGGTGGGAGGACCCGGACCACTTGACCTCCCAAAATATGTATACCATTTCCCAGCATGCTCAGTGGCCAGAGAAACTCCTACTAATTGGCCGAGAAAAATATGCATATTCATAACCTAGCTTCACTGTAGCTCATCATACTAATGCCAAAGGTAACAGTGCCACCTACTGACAGAGGGGAAGAACCACAGCTAGACCATGCTTAGGAGAAATCCCAAATGATCATAAAGGCAACAAGTCAGCCACCTAGCACAGCTAAATTTACTACTAGCCTTTGTTTAAGATATGGGTGCTACACAAGTAATTGTTGGTGACACTCACCAAGCTAGAGAATGCATGACACTGAAGACATATTTGGTGAGAGTTGGTCCTCTTAGGATCCAGAAGTCCACAGACTACAGGCGTGATGTGTGGTTCACTAAACTGGCAAAGTAATGTGAAAATTTGCCATATTAAACATAATGCACTGCCTGTCCTTTGAGCTTGGCCAGCTGCCATAGAATAGCTAACAAGAGGGCATTTGAATAAGCCAGTCCCCTCACTATAAAAAAGAAGGTTCCCAGAAGCTATATCAACAATGTGCTTTAGCTGTGATGAGGAAAGCATAGAAGTGATGGTGAAAATAATAAGGTGGATAGGGTGAGGTAAATGGAGAGTAGGCAGAGGAAAGGTGAGGGGGTTCCCTTTTTTTCCATCCTTTATGCTGCTGATGTTGTGTAGACTCTTTACAGGTCTTCCCTGGTCACATTTACTACAGGGATAACCCAGCCGCATCTTTCCTAATTGTTAGCAACAATAGTTGATGTTTCCTGCCTTTAAATCAACCTGTCACACGTTCTCTCAAAGGAAGGAAAATGTTGCTGTGCTGATGCACATTGCCCGTATTTCACTGTTGTCACCATTTAAAATAGACCCCCCCCCCCACACACACACACACACAGCACAAAGTAATATTGTTTGCAAAGGCAATTGAAAAAAAAAAGAAAAGAAAAAAAACATACAAAGCTCTGGCTTCCGATGCCTCTGGAAGGCAATGATGATGTTCTGGTACATTGGAGCTGCCTACTGCAGTAGCTGGGCATTTGAAATCCCATAAAAAATGCCTGTAAATGAACACCTCAACCCAGCCATCAGGTGCCAATAGGTGGTGCTGCTGAGCGGCTGGAGATTGTTGGCGTGAAGAGCAGTGCAGAGTGTCAGTGTGGGACAGCGTGCGTGTGGAGCCTCGGACCCGACCCCAATACCCCCCCAACCCCCCCCCCCGAGATTGTAAGGTGGCGGGAGAGGCAAGGGCAGAGGGCACTTTCGACCCCCCCGGACCGAAGGAGGAGGCAGGCGGGCGGCTCAGAGCTCAGCCAGGCAGAAGAGAAGCAGCGGGAGAGGCACAGGTAGAGGGCACTTTCGACCCCCCCGGACCGAAGGAAGAGGCAGGCGGGCGGCTCAGAGCTCAGCCAGGCACAAGAGAAGCGGCGGGAGAGGCACAGGTAGAGGGCACTTCGACCTCCCCGACCGAAGGAAGAGGCAGGCGGGCGGCTCAGAGCAAGATAGACAGAGGGCACTCTCAGCCCCCCCCGTGACCGAAGGAGGAGGCGGGCGGCTGGGAGTAGGGAGAGGCAGTGGTGAGTGCAGATCGCACTGTGTGACGGAGACAGGAGGGGGAGGCTAAAAGCAGAGAATGACGAGCTGCAGAGTGTCAGATTACAGAGGCTAAACAGGGAGACACAACTGATAATAAAAGATTGACTGTGAGACCTGAGTGTGGGAGTACCTGAGTATTGGAGAGGACCTGAGTATTGGAGAGTACCTGAGTAATTGAGAGTACCTGAGTAATTGGAGAGTACCTGAGTATTGGGAATACTGGGGGTACCTGGGTGTTGGGAGTACCTGAGTATTGGGGGTACCTGAGTATTGAGAGTACCTGAGTATTGGAGAGTACCTGAGTATTGGGAATATTGGGGGTACCTGAGTGTTGGGGGTACCTGAGTGTTGGGGGCACCTGAGTATTTGAGAGTACCTGAATATTGGGGGGTACCTGAGTGTCAGGAGTACCTGTGTGTTGGGAGGACCTGAGTGTGGGAATATTGTGAGTACCAAAATATTAGGTGAATAACTGGGTATAGGGAGTACCGGTGCATAGCAAGTACCAGGGTATCAGGTGAGTACCCCCTGACCCTTAATACGGGATCGGTCAATTGATTGGCGACCGACGGACAGCGATTATGAGTGTCATGTGCCATGAGTGTCGCGAATCATGAGTGAGGTGTGAGCCCATGAGTGTGATATAATGAGTCCATGAGTGGACTATGGGACCATGAACGATACGTGGCCATGAGGGATATGGGTCAATAAGTGGATTATAAAACCATGAGTGTTATAAGGGTGTGAGTCCAGGAGGGTTGTGTGTCCATGAGGACTGTGAGTCCATGGGGGGTTATAAGTCCATGAGAGTTTATGAGTCCACGGGGGTTGTGAGTCCATGGGGGTTGTGAGTCCATGGGGG
>BLSH010221398.1:708655-727994 GCA_018402905.1 Glandirana rugosa | reverse complement strand
TTTTAGCATAAATTACACAAATAGGAAACGCAAGGGGAATACAAAGACACTGAATTTTAAAAGAGCCAACTTCCAGAAACTACACTCCTTGCTGGAAGATGTTAACTGGGATAAAATTCTAGGAACAATGAATGCGGAGGAAAAATGGGAGTGTTTCAAGAACACACTAAACAAAGGTATTAGCCAGTGTATCCCAACAGGAAATAAAATTAAAAGAGCTAATCAAAAACCAGGATGGCTTAATGCCGATATAAAGGCACACATAAAAGCAAAAAAGAAGGCCTTCAAAAAATACAAGGAGGAGGGATCTCAGTCAGATTTTCAGTACTACAAAACACGCAATAAGGAATGCAAAGGGGCAATCAGAGCAGCTAAGATTGAACATGAAAGACACATAGCTGAGGAAAGTAAAAAGAATCCCAAGAAATTCTTTAAGTATATAAATAGTAAGAGAGGCGGGTCAGATCATATTGGCCCAATAAAGAATGATGAAGGTATTTTGGTTACTGAGGATGGAGAAATGGCAAAGGTGTTGAACTCATTTTTCTCCTCAGTATTCACAAAGGAAACGGTGGGATCAATTATTCAGAATGACAATGCTGGTCCTCATGACACATCACAGGAAGCACCCTTGTGGCTGGCCGAGGGTGAAATCAGGAATAAGCTTGAAAAACTGAACACCAATAAGTCACCGGGCCCAGATGGCTTACACCCAAGGGTCCTTAAGGAACTTAGCCAAGTTATTGCCAGACCCTTATACCTAATCTTTAAGAGTAGTTTTCTGACTGGTATGATACCAGCTGACTGGAGGAAAGCCAATGTGGTACCAATATATAAAAAAGGACCAAGATATATCCCTGGGAATTACAGACCAGTTAGCTTAACATCAATAATATGCAAGCTCTTGGAGGGAATGCTAAGGGATTATATACATGAGTATTGTAATGAGAATGGTATCATTAGCTGTAATCAACATGGGTTCATGAAGAATCATTCTTGCCAAACCAATCTATTAACCTTCTATGAGGAGGTGAGCTGCCACCTACATAAAGGAAGGCCTGTAGACGTGGTGTATCTGGATTTTGCAAAAGCATTTGATACAGTTCCCCATAAACGTTTACTGTACAAACTAAGATCCCTCAACATGGATCAAAGGGTGAGTACCTGGATTGAATACTGGCTGCATGGGAGAGTCCAGAGGGTGGTGATAAATGGGGAATACTCAGAATGGTCTGGTGTAGAAAGTGGGGTTCCCCAAGGTTCTGTCCTGGGACCAATCCTATTCAATTTATTTATAAATGATTTGGAGGACGGGGTGAAGAGCTCAATCTCAATATTTGCGGATGGTACCAAGATAAGGAGGGCAATAAACTCTCCACAGGATGTGGAAACCTTACAAGAAGATCTGAACAAATTAATGGGATGGGCAGACAAATGGCAAATGAGATTTAACATAGAAAAATGTAAGATAATGCATTTGGGTACCAAGAACATAAACGCAAACTACTCACTAGGGGGGAGCCCCTGGGGGAAACTAAAATGGAAAAAGACCTAGGGGTCCTAGTAGAGAACAGGCTCAGCAGTGGCATGCAATGCCAAGTTTCTGCAAGCAAAGCTAACAAAGTGTTGGCATGCATCAAGAAAGGGATTAACTTCAGGGATAAATCAATAATTCTCCCACTATACAAGTCTCTGGTGAGGCCACACCTGGAGTATGCCGTCCAGTTCTGGGCACCAGTCCTCAAGAAGGATGTCCTGGTATTGGAAAGGGTTCAGAGAAGGGCAACAAAGCTAATTAAGGGATTGGAAGACCTTAGTTATGGGGAAAGATTACAAGCACTAAACTTATTCTCTCTGGAGAAAAGACGCTTGAGAGGGGATATGATTTTAATGTACAAATACTGTACTGGTGACCCCACTATAGGGACAAAACTATTCAGTGCAAGGGAGTACACAAAGACACGCGGCCATTCACTAAGAATAGAGGAAAGGCGGTTTAACCTTAAAATGCGTAGAGGTTTCTTTACGGTAAGAGCAGTGAGAATGTGGAATTCTCTTCCACAAGCAGTGGTCTCTGCCGGGAGTATAGATACATTCAAAAAGCTACTAGATGCACACCTAAGGGACCAAAGCATTGAGGGATATACAATGTAATACTGACATGAAAGCACACACATAGGTTGGACTTGATGGACTTGCGTCTTTTTTCAACCTCACTAACTATGTAACTATGTGATGCACGCTGATGCCAAAAGCGCTGCCCAGAAGCACTGGCAGTCAGGGTTGAAATATGTAATTTATTTGTTTCAGCAACAGCTTTGTTTTTAAATCATCTTTGCAGCAATTTAACCTTGGGGGATTAGCTTTCAATGGAGCCGGCCTTCCATTTTCATGGAAGGTCCACTTTTAATGCCGACAACATTGGAATATTCCTTTTATGTGCAAGTTATGTGTAACAGCACAGCAGTGTTTACTATTCCATAACACCATATACAGCTTAAATGCATCTTCTAAACATATCATTTAAAGGATTGGTGTTTTTTGTACAACATCTCCCTTTGAAATAGCATTAAAAGACCCTCTCCCTGCTATAAGGCATTTTTGATTTGGTAAATGACCTTCACGGCAATGTCCAGCTCTCCTTGTCCTTTTTTGAGTATATGTTGCCAATTAGCCTTGAAAATAGCCAGAATTTAATATTAAGATTCAACTCCCATAGATATCAAAAAGGTTCACTGCTAAGTTTGTGGTTTGCATGATTCAAAAAGTTCCAGCAGTAAAAATGCCAATGTTTCTAAATTACAACTATGCCTGACTCTGTTCCAAAATTTGTATTTATTTATTGGGCCTAGTGCATAGTTATACTTTTTCCATTTACAGTGAAAGAAGACATGTTTACAATGCTTATCAGTAGAATACAATCATATGTATGTATGTATTTCTCCAAACATGCACAACATGGTGCCCCATCCTTATTTCCATGAGGGAACATCTAGCATGTATCTATAATAAAAATGCAAGGCTAGTATTACATCTTAGTATATAAAACTATATATATATATATATATATATATATATATATATAAACTATTTATGCCAATAAAATGCCACTTATGGACTTGTCCTTAAAGCATTTTTTTTTCTGTTGTATAGAGGTTCATGTCTATTGTTATTGTTGGCTATAAAAACATGGTAGATGTAAGTAAAAAAAGCTCCAGCTTTAGTTTTCTACATTTTATCTGCATAATGCTGTTTTATAGCTTGAACATCTGAAGATTTCTTGTAATAATACCAGGATTTATGACTTCAGACATTGAACATAACTTTGATCTGACACAGTTTGGCTGTAAAATGCTGTGCAAAGTTTTGTTTCTTTTCCTTGAATTAAATTTATTGAATGTCCAAAACCAACACTAAATCAGTCATGATTATGTCTGTAAGATTTCTCTTTTTATAATATGGAAAAAATGTAATTGTATAGAAAAATTAATGCGATCTTGCTAAAAGTAAGTATGTGGTCTTTAATAATAGAAGAAACATTCCAAGAAAAATGTAAATCTCCTAATTGGAGAAAAAGAGATTAGCTGTAAACAACAGTTGGGTGTAGCAGATGGTGATTGAAGTACAATGTTTTATATCTATTTTCTAACTTTAAAGTGGTGGGGTTATGCCCATAAGTAAATCTGTGATTAAATAATATGAAGGTTGTCAATGTTGACTTATTTTTCTAGAAAAGCTGCTTGCCTGATCGACATGCTTGTTCCAAATTAGAGAGGCGGTTTAGCATAGCATCCAGTCAACTAGCATTTTCAGTAGGCTAGTTGACTGGCCACTGACTAGTGGCTAGTGACCAGATTTTTTGCCAAGATTTAGCAAAGTGAAAATTTCTAATTTTGCACATTCCTTTCACCTAGTACAGAATGCATCCCTTTTTTTTTGTCAACGTTACCTAAACATTTATCTTACTTAAATACTTATAATACTTCTATCTCCATATATTTAGTGTACAATACTGAATGATGGTATTTTTATTTCTTCAGATTTAAATTTTCGGCTTCATAGATGGCATGGGTAACTTACAAAATTTACACTGTTGTGATGTTTCTACTTCAATATCACGTCTCTTCATCAGAAGATGGTGAAATACGATCAAGTAAGAAAAACACTGGATATTATATTAAATAAACAATATTTTGTCTTTGTACTTCAATATCTTTGATCCATATTACTTATATCTGGTTACAACAGTTTAGTTATTAGGGAGGATAGGGCAGAGTTTACTGGTGACTCAAACTGCATTGAATGTAATGTTTTGCTCATTTTGATTGTTTTCTAACCTATAATGCCTATTTATTAAAGTTGAGTTTACAGAAGTCTGAGAGGGTCATCAGTTACAATCTTTTCTGAAAATACCAAAGTGAAAACCAGTAGTAAAAACATCACACTGAAGAGTGGATTTCCAATCCAAATAAAAAGCCAGCCATCATAGGCCTTGATGCAAACATGGAAACATTAACATGGTAGAATTATCCATTACAAGCTTGTAATTGTCTGCTAGCTACATACTATATAGATTGTATTACTGCAATAATATGAAGAACAACAACAGATCCAAGACAGAACAAAATTGAGAGTATGGCAGAGCAACACCAGCACCACATCCCTCGTTAAAATCAAGAACAATGAAAAAGACCAGAAAGTCAATGGGACTTTAAAAGTGCTGGTATACCCCCACCTGAAAAAATACAATTAGCCTTTGGCATAAAAGTGTACAAACTTTATTAAATGCGTTTAAAATAAACACAGTGGGGACTCACCCCGTTAGGTGGGGTGACACCCACATACATAAAATGTAACACCACAGTGACTCTGTGTAAATCTAAGATAGAAACGCCTAGACAGTGTCAATTCATGGATAGATAGTATGTAAGGGGTAACCCGTAAACCCGGCTCATACAGAGTGATACAAATTAAGGCCAGGCCGGGTTGTTGCAGTGCACATATCAACAGATCCACTCCACAGAGGCGTTTGGTGACCATTTGGTAAACTGTGAACTGGGACAGAATGCATAGAAGGGTGACCATATAGAAAACACAGTGTTAAACTTTTAACTTTAACCACTTCACCTCCGGAAGAATTTCCCAGTTTAGGACCAGAGAACTTTTTGCGATTAGGCACTACGTCGCTTTAACTGACAATTGCGCGGTCGTGCAATGTTGTACCCAAACAAAATTTGCGTCCTTTTTTTCCCACAAATAGAGCTTTCTTTTGGTGGTATTTGATCACCTCTGCGTCATTTCTGATCACCGCTATAAACAAAAGAAGAGCGACCATTTTGCAAAAAAACCCAAATTTCTTACTTTTTGCTAAAATTCTAATCTAAAAAAATATATAAAAAAATACTTTTTTTAACCGGTTTTGGCCGATTTATATTCTTCCTCATATTTGTGATAAAAAAAACATCACAATTGGCGTTTATTGATTGGTTTTAGGCAAAAATGGCCGCGTTTACGGATGGTGAGAATTCATTTCTGGGGTTTTTATTTTTTTTTCATTTTTTTACTAGTAATGGCGGCGATCTGCGATTTTTAGTGGTACTGCGATATTGCAGCGGACATGTCGGACATTTTTGACACTTTTTTGGGACCAATGACATTTATTCAGCGATCAGAAATTTAAATGTCCACTGATTACTGTATAAATGTCATTGGCAGTGAAGGGGTTAACCTGCAGGGGGAGATTTAGGGGTTAACTGTGTTCCCTGGGTGTGTTGTTACTGTGGGGGGGTTGGGCTACCATGGGCGTGAGAGATCTAACTGATCCCAGTGACAGGGATCAGTAGATCTCCCATGCCTGCACTGTCAGAGTGGGGAACCGCCGTGTTTACATAGGCGGTTCCCCGTTCTTTGCCTGTGGCCACTCATTGCGGCTCGCCGGCAGACATCGGGTCCGCCCGAGCTGTGGGCACACTCCTCAGGAGTGTGGCGGGTGCGCGCGTGCCCCCTAGCGACCATTCGCAGATCGCAGCCTTTTTACGGCGATTTCCCGGCCAGCGTCCACACTGCCGCCGTAAATATGCGGTAGGTGGTGTGGAACTGGTTAAGGTGAAACAAAAAACAAACATTACACACATTGAATCCTTAGAACATGTAACCCATTGATAGAGTTGAGCGGACACCTGGATGTTCGGGTTCAGCGGGTCTGGCCGAACTTCGCAAAAAAGTTTGGGTTCGGTACCGAACTTGACCCGAACTTGACCCCGAACCCCTTTGAAGTCAATGGGGACCCAAACTTTTTGGCACAAAAATGGCTGTAAAAAAGTCCTGGCAAGTGCTAGAGGGCTGCAAAAGGAAGTAAAATGGGGGTAAGAGTAGGACAAGTGCCCTACAAAAAAATGGGGATAGGGAAAATAACTTAAAATCAAATAAAAAAATAAAAATGGGAAGGGGGGGTGGATGTGGAGTAGGAGCCTAGAGGTTGACTAGGCCGTGACCGTGGCAGTGTTGGTGGAAGTGGTGGTGGTGGAGGAGGAGGAGGTAGCCAACACTTTTTGTTGTATGTTTGTTTTTTTTTCTAATTGGGGTAGCCCCCAAAATATTGAGGCATATTCAAAAAAACAAGTATACCAATGGCTGTGTGAGGCCGGTCTAATCTGTCCCTTACAGCAACAGCAGGAACCTAAAACTATAGGAGTAGGTGATGATTTTAGAACAATAATCTGTCCCTTATAGCAACAGCAGGAACCTGACCCTATAGGAGTAGGCGATGATTTTAGAACAATAATCTGTATCTTACAGCAACAGCAAGAACCTGACCCTATAGGAGTAGGGGATGATTTTAGAACAATAATCTGTCCCTTACAGCAACAGCAGGAACCTGACCCTATAGGAGTAGGCGATGATTTTAGAACAATAATCTGTATCTTACAGCAACAGCAAGAACCTGACCCTATAGGAGTAGGCGATGATTTTAGAACAATAATCTGTCTCTTACAGCAACAGCAGGAACCTGACCCTATAGGAGTAGGTGATGATTTTAGAACAATAATCTGCCCCTTACAGCAACAGCAGGAACCTGACCCTATAGGAGTAGACAATGATTTTAGAACAATAATCTGTCCCTTACAGCAACAACAGGAACCTGACCCTATAGGAGTAGGCGACGATTTTAGAACAATAATCTGTCCCTTACAGCAACAGCAGGAACCTGACCCTATAGGAGTAGACGATGATTTTAGAACAATAATCTGTCCCTTACAGCAACAACAGGAACCTGACCCTATAGGAGTAGGCGATGATTTTAGAACAATAATCTGTCCCCTACAGCAACAGCAGGAACCTGACCCTATAGGAGTAGGCGATGATTTTAGAACAATAATCTGTCCTTTACAGCAACAGCGGGAACCTGACCCTATAGAACTAGGAGATGATTTTAGAATAATAATCTGTCCCTTAAAACAGTAGACTCTACCTAGTCCAGAATCAGATCATTCTGTAATGCAGGATGAGATCTGCAATCTGTCCCTCAAAGCAGTAGTAGTAGTAATCTCTACCTAGTCCACAATCAGATCGTTCTGTAATGCAGGATGAGATGTTATTATATCTGCAATCTGTCTCTCACAGCGCCGGCAGTATCCTCTCCCTAGACTAGCCTGAGAGCATGTTACATGCAGCACTACGTGACTCCAGCTTATACAGAGGCTGGGTCACATGATGCACTGGCCAATCACAGCCATGCCATTAGTAGGCATGGCTGTGATGGCTTCTAAGGGCAAACCAGTGAAACGCTTGTTGATTGGCTGCCCTGCAGCTATTCAACAGGTGGGATCAAATACCCGAACCCAGAACCCGAACCCAAACTTTTTTTCAAATGTCCGTGTTCAGGTCCGGGTCACGGACACCCCAAAGTTCGGTGTGATCGAATTTCTTTTACAGTGAAAAAAGTTTCTTAGATCCTTGAATCCTTCAAATTGCATTAGCCAGAGCTGTGCTTTTAAGTACACATCCAACCTTTTTGTGAAACAATATAATAGTTCTTTCAGAACCTGTTCTTGTGGAAAGTTTTTATATTTCCAAAGCATTTAAAAGATAGGGCCTTTTCTATACACAAATTTAAATTTATTTATTTTCAGTTGCAAAGGGTGCTCCTGTCTTTTAGAATAACCAGCCTCCAGATGCTATATTTAAAGGAACTTTTCATTTTTATTGTAGCACTTTAGGCATCATTAAAATCAATGCTTCTGTTAAAACAATCTTTTTTAAAAAAATGTTTGTATTGATACATGTCCCCAGGGCAGTACCCGGACATGCATACCCTGTTTTTATGGCAAATTACTTGCATATAAGCATTCAAAATGGGGACTTTTTATTTTTCAAGTTCGGGTTCCATAGATTTTAATAGGGTTCGCCGCTTGAGTCAGAACTTTTTCCATGTTTGGGAGTTCTGGTGTGAGCTGAACAGTGGGGCATTCTGCCCATTTCTACTAGTAATGATATATACCATTGCTCAATAAGTGAAGCCACCTGGAGTGGTGGAACGAATTAAACCATATGCAAATTCGCTTGGGCAAAGAAAGCACTCAGGGACTGCCTGAGTAGGTCTCATATATTAATATATGTGCCACAAATTGTGATAATCCAAGAACCAACTAAATGTAAAACCTAAAAGTTTTTTATTGATAAAACAGTGTATGAAAAATAGTCCATAATAGGAGCTGTGGGGCTCTTGAAACCAACACACAATTGGCAATAGTCACACAGGTACTGCAACATGTAGAGGATTGTTCCACAATGTCTGTGCAATGCTAATAATGATAACACAAAGTTTTTCCGACTTGCATGCTTACATATCCAAGTGACCCACTTGTGCTGACAGTGGCGGTGGTGTATTGCAGGCTAAGGAGTGGAAAATGTGGCTTAACACGGGCTGCATACCCTGGATAGAGGCCAGGATGTATGTGAGGCATAACCCATGTATCCACTACAAGGATATCTACACAGGATAGATGCTGGAGCCGTGCAAGAGGAAAAATGGCATACCTGATGTGACCTTACAAGAGGGCTGGAAGAACAGAGCTACTACCTGGAACAAGCAGAGAAGCTGGGAAGGTTTAAGTGCAAGCTGAGGCTTGTGTTATGCCGTATCCATGACCTGGTCATGGCCATAAATCTTGGCCGCTATCCTGAGAATGCGGCACCTGTGTGACTAGAGTTGAGCGAACCCGGACTGTAAAGTTCGGGTCCGCACCGGACTTTGGGATGTCCATGCCCCGAACCCGGACACTTGCAAAAAAGTCTGGGTTCGGGTTCGGTATTCGGGTATTTTGCGCGCCTTTTCTATAGCTGCAGGGCCACCAATCAACAAGCGTTTTACACGTTTGCCCTTAGAAACCATCACAGCCATGCCTACTAATGACATGGCTGTGACCCAGCCTCTATATGAGCTAGAGTCACGTATGCCACGTGTCACATCGTCTCAGGCTAGTGTAGGGAGAGCATGCTGCCGGCGCTGTGAGGGACAGATTACCGATCTAATATGATCTCATCCTGCATTACAGACAGATTCCTGGCGGTGCTGTGAGGGGAAAGCTTAGCGTTCTAAAATGATCTGATACTGGACTAGGTAGAGTTTACTAGTGCTGTGAGGTATAGATTACCGATAGAGTTGAGTGTACCGAATCCGAACCCGAACGTTCGGGAAAACGTTCGGGTTCTGGTATTTTTTTATCACGCATGTTGAATAGCTGCAGGGCAGCCAATCAACAAGTGTTACACTGGTTTTCCCTAGAAGCCATCGCAGCAATGCCTACTAATGGCATGGCTGTGATTGGTCAGTGCATGATGTGACCCAGCCTCTATATGAGGCTGGAGTCGCAGTGCTGCATTTCACATGCTCTCAGGTTAGTGTAGGGCAGTGGCTCTCAACTCCGGTTCTCGGGACCCACCAAGAGGCCAGATTTTAAGTATTACCTTGGGGAGATGCAGACTAGAACACTGCAATCACTGAGCAGCAAATTATATCACCTGTGATGTATTTCGGTTATCCTGCAAACCTGGCCTGTTGGGGGGTCAAGAGGACCGGAGTTGAGAACCACTGGTGTAGGGAGAGGATGCTGCCTGCGCTGTGAGGGACAGATTGTGAGGGACAGATTTCAGTGATAATAACTAGGTAGAGATTACTACTACTGCTTTGAGGGACAGATTGTAGATTTATAACATCTCATACTGCATTACAGAAAGATCTGATTACAGAACGATCTCTCAACCTGCATTACAGAACGATCTGATTACAGAACGCGCTCTCATCCTGCATTACAGAACAATCTGATTACAGAACGATCTCTCATCCTGCATTACTGATTACAGAACGATCTGATACTGGACTAGGTAGAGATTACTACTGCTTTGAGGGACAGATTGCAGATCTAATAACATCTCCCATTATCCCATTTTTCTTCCTTTTGCAGCCCTCTAGCACTTTCCGGGACTTTTTCACAGTCATTTTTGTGCCGAAAAGTTCAGGTCCCCATTGACTTCAATGGGGATTGGTGTCCGAGTTAAAGTTCGGATGATGTTCGGTACCGAACCCGAAAGTTTTCGGAAAGTTCGGCCGAACCGGCCGAACCCAAACGTCCAGGTGTTCGATCAACTCTAATTACCGTTAAATATAAATATGTCACGCTAACAAATGTTGATACTTATAAATACATAAAGTGCAGATCAGAAGTCATATTGCAAACCCCACATAAAAAAATTAATAAGCGTGTATGTGCATACACCACCAATTATGGTGTTAAATAAAGTGCAAAAACGTAAATAATTCAGTACAACAATGAAGTGCAATAATATAGACATATATAAAAAAATATGGAAAATGTAAACATATAAAGTTCATCAGCAGCAAAAAATGGGTTCCAAACAGTCTCTACCACTAGTAGGACAGAGATTCCAGATCACCACGGTAAATAGGAAAAAAGAGAAATAATTGATTGGAGAAAAGTTCCAAGAAGTTGAGATAGGGGGCACCAGAGTTCAGGAAGTTCTCTTATGTCCTCCGCCACCACTTATCTATAGCACCTCCAGTGAGAGAGGGGGGGGGTAAGGTAAATTACTCTTACTGGATTGCAAGACCCACTATCTCTAGTAAGGGTCAGAGGAGCCAGCAGATATAACCCTCTGCAGGGTATGTAGTAGTAGCGTAATGGCAGGCTCTTCCTATGTATGTAGACCTCCATAGCCCACATATACAAGACTTCAGCCTCTCAAACTCCCAATTAGGTAGCATAGAAAGGTAATAAGAAAATCCGCATAGTGTGATAACGTACGACCAGAGTTTATTAAAAGTTTAAAACCAGCGCGTAGCTCCGCCCACGCGCTGACGTCACCACGCCCCAAGTGATCCCGAACGGACGGGTTATCGCGAATTGCCGGCTGTCTAAACTGTATCCAATGCTTTGTATTTTCTGGATGTTTGTGAGTACCTTGGTTTTAAACTTTTAATAAACTCTGGTCGTACGTTATCACACTATGTGGATTTTCTTATTACCTTTCTATGCTACCTAATTGGGAGTTTGAGAGGCTGGAGTCTTGTATATCTGGGCAACGGAGGTCTACATACATAGGAAGAGCCTGCCATTACGCTACTACTACATACCCTGCAGAGGGTTATATCTGCTGGCTCCTCTGACCCTTACTAGAGATAGTGGGTCTTGCAATCCGGTAAGAGTATTTTTTTTTTTATAATCAATTTTTATTGAGATTTCACAGTGTATAAAATGCGACAAAGCAACAACAAAAAAAATAGAAAAATGGCAGTACATAACAACCATATCAGAAAAACAGAGAACAAAAAATAAATAAAATAGGGGGAATAAAATAAGATAAAATAAAATACAATAAAATACAAAATGAGTCAAGATCAGAAGAGGATGATAGCACCCCACTGATGACCTGAGGGAACACAGGCTCCCAATGAGATGCAAGACGCGCGGGGTCAATGACACTATGTGGTGTGGTTGCAAATAAAGTCCAATAGTGGGGTCACACAAAAGTCTGGAACAACAGACTCCAACCCGGGCCGAGCCCCCCTGAACCCGCCCCCCCCACGCCATCAGCAAGTTGGGGGCCACGAAGGGGGGGAAGGCGGGCCCGGGGAGGCACAGCCGGGAAGGCACAGTCCATATACATTCCCCAGGCCGCTTCCAGACCAAGGGGAGAACAAGCCAACCCCACATTGTAAGCAGTCCACACCCCTATCAGTTTACATTATAGTGGGGGTGAAAAAAAAGAGAAAAAAAAGAAAACAAAAAAAGGGGGGTGAAGGTAAGGAGACGGAGGAGGGACTAAGCCAGAGCAGTAAGCATCACCAGGCATGCCTTCAAAAAACTTCAATGGGATCCACCCCCCCAAAAGAAAAAGGGGGGTAGGACCCTTCACATGGGTCGCAGTGGGTCACACTCAGGGAGGCTCACGGGCCAGATGGCGTTTTCTGACTACTCGTTAAGATCTCGTGCGAGTAGTATTGCCAACCAGCCCAGGTATCTCTGAACCTATCATATTTGTCTCTGGCCCTGGCTATCCATCTTTCCGCTTCCATGATAATATCTACCTCCTTTTTCAAGTCTTGAAGGGTCGGGCACCTGGATTGCTTCCAAAACCTCGGTATGAGTGCCTTGGCCGCATTTAGCAGGTGAGGAATCACACTGCGTTTATACAATTTGGAGGAGGCAGGCATACCGTGGAACAGGAAATGCAGCGGGGAGCATTCGATATTCCGCAGGGTCAGTTTGCGGATCCAGGGGGTAATGGCCTCCCAGAATTCCCTGATCATGGGGCACGACCACCAAACGTGGAGAAATGAACCATGCTGGCCACACCCCCTCCAACACAGCTTATCAGCGGATGGGAACATCTGGGCCAACCTGGATGGGGTTCTGTACCTCCTAGCTAGGAATTTGAATGAAGTTTCCTGCATCCGAGAGGACAGTGAGGACGAGTGGGTGAATCTAATCAACCGATGTATCTGAGATGATGTGAGTCCCAACCCCAGCTCCTTCTCCCACTCTCTAATATAGTAGGGCGTTCCGGTGTCCAGAGAGCCCAAAATGAGCCCATACATCTGCGACAGCAGGTGCCTAGGCTCCAACAAGTCCACACATAGGGATTCAAATTCAGTAAGAGAACTATACGGTCTTAGCCCCGGGTCCAATGACCGAAAGAAGCTATCCAATGGTCTATGCCTTCAAGCCGCAAAGGATATAGTCCCCAGCTGTGCCCATAAAGATGACAATGGCAGCAGTCTCCCCTCTGGGGCAAACTGTGGGGGTCCAGGAACCAAAGGAACCCCTCTCCTCACCCGGAGCAAGCCACGGGTAGCCAACCAGTGGTGACAGGGGCGAGGTAGGGGGAGCAAATTTACCATCGACATTCAAGCTGTCCCAAGAAGTGAGGGTTGCCATGGTCAGGGGGGAACGGTAAGAGTAATTTACCTTACCCCCCTCTCTCACTGGAGGTGCTATAGATAAGTGGTGGCAGAGGACATAAGGGAGCTTCCGGAACTCTGGTTCCCCCTATCTCAACTTCTTGGAACTTTTCTCAAATCAATTATTTCTTTTTTTTCCTATTTCCTGTGGTGATCTGGAATCTCTGTCCATATATTTTTATATATGTCTATATTATTGCACTTCATTGTTGTACTGAATTATTTACGTTTTTGCACTTTATTCAACACCATAATTGGTGGTGTATGCACATACACGCTTATTAATTTTTTTATGTGGGGTTTGCAATATGACTTCTGACCTGCACTTTATGTATTTATAAGTATCAAAATTTGTTAGCGCGACATATTTATATTTAATTTTTATTCACGGTGGTTTTATCGCACAGTTTTTTGTCGCAGCTGTTGTTAGGTTACTATTCCAAGCGCGGTATATATGAAAATTTCTAACTCTAATTACCGATCTAATATCATCTCATCGTCCATTACAGACAGGTTCCTGGCGGTGCTGTGAGGGGAAAGCTTAGCGTTCTAAAACCATCTGATACTGGACTAGGTACAGTTTACTAGTGCTGTGAGGGACAGATTATTGTTCTAAAATCATAACATACTGCTATAGGGAAAGGTTCCTGCTGGTGCTGTGAGGGACAAATTATTGTTCTAAAATCATCACATACTGCTATAGGGAGAGATTCCTGCTGGTGCTGTGAGGGACAGATTATTGTTCTAAAATCATCACATACTGCTATAGGAAGAGGTTCCTGCTGGTGCTCTGAGGGACAGATTATTGTTCTAAAATCATCTCCTAGTGCTATAGGGAGAGGTTCCTGCTGGTGCTGTGAGGGACAGATTATTGTTCTAAAATCATAACATACTGCTAGAGGGAGAGGTTCCTGCTGGTGCTGTGAGGGACAGATTATTGTTCTAAAATCATCACCTACTGCTAGAGAGAGAGAGAGAGGTTCCTGCTGGTGCTGTGAGGGACAGATTATTGTTCTAAAATCATCACATACTGCTAGAGGGAGAGGTTCCTGCTGGTGCTGCGAGGGACAGATTATTGTTCTAAAATCATCTCCTACTGCTAGAGGGAGAGGTTTCTGCTGCTCCTGTGAGGGACAGATTGTTGTTCTAAAATCATCTCCTAGTGCTATAGGGAGAGATTCCTGCTGGTGCTGTGAGGGACAGATTATTGTTCTAAAATCATATCATACTGGTGTAGGGAGAGGTTCCTGCTGTTGGTGGGAGCGGTGCATTTCTTGCACAAAAATAAAAAGTAAGTGTACGTTGCTGTTTTCCAAAAAAAAAAAAGAATTTGTTCTTATTTTTTTTCTTGTATTAATAAATAGTGCTACATAGTACATTTACGTACAGAATGAGGAGAGCGTCAAATAAGGGATGTGGTCGTGGTGCTGCTAAGTGCACCGATGCCCAACCACTTCTGTTGCAGAATGAGGACATGGAAACACCAGCGCAGCTTGTCTCTGATGATGACGAAACACAGGTGCCAACTGCTGAAGCTTTCCGCAGTGTGCAGACTGACAAGGAGGGCAGTGGTGAAGGGTGGGTGGAAGATAATGTGGAGGAGGATGATGAGGTCCTAGACCCCACATGGAAAGAGGGTCATGCGAGTGACGTGTGCAGTTTGGAAGAAAAGGTGGTGGTCGCACAGAGGCACCAGCACAAGCACAGCAAAAGAGGAAGCAGGTTGCAAAAGCGGAGCGAGCATCCCCTAGACAGTACGCCTGCTACTACCCACTGCACCCAGGGACCTAGCACACCAAAGGAAGCTCAAAGGCATTCCCCGGCGTGGCAGTTCTTCAGACAATGTGCTGACTAAAAGACACGAGTGGTTTGCACGCTGTGCAATGAGAGCCTGAAGCGAGGCATAAATGTTCTAAACCTGAGCACAACCTGCATTACCAGGCATCTAAATTCAAAGCACTTGCTGCAGTGGAATAAGTACCTCAAAATCCAAGAAAGGTCTCGGCCTCCTCCTGCTTCCTCTTCTGCTGCTGCCTCGGCCTCTTCCTCCACCTCTACAGTGCCAGTGTCACCTGCCACCCAGCAAACAGAGCATGTGACAGCAATGCCACCATGTCCGCCACTGTCCCCAAGCATTTCCACACGCTCCCATGGAAGCTTACAGCTCTCCATCTCCCAAACACTGGAGAGAAAGAGGAAGTACCCCCCTACCCACCTGCGATCCCTGGCCCTGAATGCCAGCATTTCAAAATTCCTGGCCTTTGAAATGCTGTCATTCCGTCTGATGGACACGGACAGTTTTAAAAACCTGATGGCGGTGGCTGTCCCACAATATGTGGTTCCCAGCCGCCACTATTTTACCAGACGAGCCATCCCTTCCCTGCACAAACAAGTCAGGGACGAGATCAAGTGTGCACTGCGCAACACCATCTGTGGCAAGGTCCACATAACCACTGATACGTGGACCAGTAAGCACTGGCAGGGACGCTATATTTCGCTAACTGCACACTGGGCAAATGTAGTGGTGGGTGGGCCTGAGGCGGCTAGCCATTTGGCGCATGTCCTTCCGCCACAGAGGATTGCAGGGCATTTCTCTTTGCCTCCTGTTGCCTCCTCCTGCGCTTCCTCCTCCTCCTCTACCGCCTCCTCATCCGCTCAGCGCAACACCTTCACCACCAACTTCAGCACATCTAGGGGGAAACGACAGCAGGCTGTTTTAAAACTGATATGTTTGGGGCGATAAACCCCACACTGCGCAGGAGCTGTGGACGGGTATTGAACAACAGACCGATGAGTGGTTGTTGCCACTGAGCCTCAAGTCTGGCCTGGTGGTGTGCAATAATGGGCGATATCTCGTAGCAGCTCTGGGCCTAGCCCGTTTGACGCACATCCCTTGCTTGGTGCTGAATTTGGTGGTGCAGAGATTTCTAAAAAACTACCCGGATATGTCAGAGCTGCTGCAGAAAGTGCGGGCCGTCTGTGCACACTTTCGGCGTTCTCACCCTGATGCTGCTCGCCTGTCTGCACTGCAGCGGAACTTCAGCCTTCCCGCTCACCGCCTCCAATGCGACATGCCCACAAGGTGGAACTCCACCTTGCACATGCTGGAGAGACTGTGCGAGCAGCAGCAGTCAATAGTGGAGTTTCAGCTGCAGCACGCACGGGTCAGTCGCTCTGCGGAACAGCACCACTTCACCACCAACGAGTGGGCCTTGATGCCAGACCCGTGTACCATATTGCAGTGTTTCGAGTACTCCACCAACATGGCCAGTGCCGATGACACTGTTCTCAGCGTTACTATCCCACTTCTATGTCTCGTTGAAAAAACACTTTGGGCGATGATGGAAAAGGATGTGGCCCAGGAGGAAGAGGAGGAGGCAGAGGGGTCATTTTCACATTTATCAGGCCAGTCATTCACAAGTGGCTCGGAGGGTGGGTTCCTGCACCAGCATTGGCCAGGTAAAACATTTTCAAGCCAGGGCACAGTTCTGGAGGATGAGGAGGACGAGGAAGATGATGATGAGGAGGAGGAGAAACCGTGTTCACAGCAGGGCATCACTGGAGCATTTGGGCATCACTGGAGCGTGGCTGGGGGGATACGGAGGACACAGATGATACACCTCCCACAGAGGACAGCTTGTCTTTGCCTCTGGGCAGCTGGGCACACATGAGCGACTACATGCTGCAGTGCCTGCTCAATGACAGCCAAGTTGCCCACATTGTAACTTGTGCTGATTACTGGGTGGCCACCCTGCTGGATCCCCGTTACAAGGACAATGTGCCATCCTTAATTCCCTCACTGGAGCGTGATCGGAAGATGCGTGACTACTAGCGCACGCTGGTAGACACGCTGCTGAGGGCATTCCCAAATGACACAGGGGCTCAGTGGAAGCACAAGGCGAAGGCGGAGAAGGAGGAAGAGGTCACCAACGCAGCTGTGGCATGGGCAGGGTTAGCATGGCCAAAATGTGGAAAAGCTTTGTTAGCAGCACGCCACAACAAACAGCACCACCAGCTGATAGGCAACGTCTTAGCAGGAGGCAGCATTTCAGCAACATGGTGGAACAGTATGTGTGCACATGCCTACACATACTGACTGATGGGTCTGCCCCATTCAACTTCTGGGTCTCCAAATTGGGCACATGGCCTGAGCTTGCCCTTTATGCCTTGGAGGTGCTGGCCTGCCCTGCAGCCAGTGTATTGTCTGAACGTGTGTTTAGCACGGCAGGGGGCGTTATCACAGACAAGCGCAGCCACCTGTGCACAGCCAACGTGGACAAGCTAACGTTTATTAAAATGAACCAGGCACGGATCCCACAAGACTTGTCTATACCTTGTGCAGAATAGCCATTTAGACCGGCCTCACACAGCCATTGGTATACTTGTTTTTTTTTAATATGTCCCAATATTTTGGGGGCTACCCCAAATTGAAAAAAAAAACAAACAAACAAAAAACAGTGTTGGCTACCTCCTCCTCCTCCACCACCACTTTCACCTACACTGCCACGGTCACGGCTTAGTCAACCTCTAGGCTCCTACTCCTCATCCACCTCCTCCTCCCATTTTTATTTTTTTTATGTGATTTTAAGTTATTTCCCTATCCACATTTGTTTTCAGGGCATTTGTCCTACTCTTACCCCCATTTTGCTTCCTTTTGCAGCCCTCTAGCCCTTTCCAGGACTTTTTTACAGCCATTTTTGTGCCCAAAAGTTCGGGTCACCATTAACTTCAATGGGGTTCGGGGTCCCGGGTCAAGTTTGGGCGAACCAGATGAACCCGAACATCCAGGTGTCCGCTCAACTCTATGTGTGACTATTGCTTATTGTGTGTTGGTTTCAAGAGCCCCATAGCTCCTATAATGGACTCTTTTTCATACACAGTTTTATCAATAAAGAACTTTTAGGTTTTAAAACAATGAGTTGGTTCCAGGATTATCATCATTGGTGGCACACAGGCCCGGGCTGGGACAAAAATTAGGCCCAGGAATTTTAGACTGGACAGCCCAATCGGGGGGGGGGGCGTTTGCACGGGTGGTCGGTGACAAGATATTCTGAGAGACCTCACAATCCAGCAAAGGGACATCCCCTCCCGGCTAAGAGACACCCCCAGTCCAGCAAAGAGACACCCCCAGTCCAGAGACACCCCCAGTCCAGCAAAGAGACACCTCCAGTACAGCAAAGAGACACCCCCAGTCCAGAGACACCCCCAGACCAGCAAAGAGATGTCTGCAGACCAGCAAAGAGACAGCCGCAGTCCAGAGACTGCCCCAGACCAGAAAAGAGGCAGCCCCAGTCCAGCAAAGAGACAGCCCCAGTCCAGCAAAGAGACAGTCCCAGTCCAACAAAGAGACATCCCCAGACCAGCAAAGAGACAGCCACAGACCAGCAAAGAGACAGCCACAGTCCAGAGACAGCCCCAGACCAGCAAAGAGAAAGCCCCAGGCCAGTCCAGAGAAAGCCACAGGACAGCAAAGAGACAGCCCCAAACCACCATATAGACAGCCCCAGACCACCAGATAGACAGCCCCAGACCACCAGAGACAGCCCCAGATCACCAGAGACAGCCCCAGACCAGACTACCAGAGACAGCCCCAGACCACCAGATAGACAGCCCCAGACCACTCGATAGAAATCCCCTTACCACCAGATAGACAGCCCCAGACCACCAGAGACAGCCCCAGGCCACCAGAGACAGACCCTGACCAGACCACCAGAGACAGCCCCAGACCACCAGAGACAGTCCCACACTAGACCCCGACAGAGACCACCAGACCCCGACAGATAGACCACCAGACCCCGACAGATATACCACCAAACCCCGACAGAGAAACGACAGGACACCGAAAGAGACCTGACCGGA
>BLSH010221398.1:689544-708484 GCA_018402905.1 Glandirana rugosa | reverse complement strand
GACTAGACTACCAGAGACAGCCCCAGACCACCAGAGACAGCCCCAGACCAGACCACCAGAGACAGCCCCAGACCACCAGAGACAGCATCAGACCAGACCACCAGATAGACAGCCCCAGACCACCAGAGACAGCCCCAGACCACCAAAGATAGCCCAAGACCAGACCACCAGAGACAGCCCCAGAAAAGACCACCAGAGACAGCCCCAGACCAGACCACCAGTGACAGCCCCAGACCAGACCACCAGAGACAGCCCCAGACCAGACCACCAGAGACAGCCCCAGACTAGACCACCAGAGACAGCCCTAGACCACCAGAGACAGCCCCAGACCAGACCACCAGACACAGCCATTTACTAGACCACCAGAGACAGCCCCAGACCACCAGAGACAGCCCCAGACCAGACCACCAGAGACAGCCCAAATCCACCCCATTTCCACATCGCTACAGAGCCGGACTTTAGCTATAACACACATGCTGGATCACTTCAGTGCACTCACCTTCCTACCTGTGCAGTTGTCACTGTGTGTATTTAACAGAGAGGCTGCCATTGTCCCCCGACTCCTGAGTGCAGGCATATCTCCACCGGCCGGGACGGGAGGTGTCTGTCCCCTGCTGGCGCTTCTCAGTCTGCTTCAGGCATGGCCGCATAGCAGGTGGTGAGCGGCGGCCGCAGCCTGTGTTGCCCCTGTCCTGGCTGCAGTCGCTGCTTTTCTTCTGCCATGAGGCCTTCTCATGAACAGGTCGCACTTCTACATGCAGCCCGGCGTGCCCTATGGCCAGTCCGGACCTGGTGGCACATATATTGATATATGGGACCTACTCAGGCAGTCCCTGGGTGCTTTATTTGCCCATGTGAACTTGTATATGGTTTCAACTGAAGGAGTTATGTATCTTTTTACAATCTAAAATTAACTTTGTAGAATTAATAGAAAATTCCATAGACACGTGCTCGAGGGAGTGTATTACAATATTGATGTCATACGTGTCTTTAATGGTGTCATGACACCATAAGAAGTTATATAATGGTTATTCGTTTTTGCACTGTTGTCCTGTTAGATCTGAACCTTGCAAGTTATGCTGAAATTTGCAGTTCCATTAGAGCTGGATGCAAATTCTCCTAAACCAAATGTGTTGTTAAGATTTTTTTATTTTATCCACTGATATATGACCTCAGTAACATAGTTAATGGATCAGCTTACCGACATAAACCCAAGAGTCTAAACAATTACTTTATTATAATTCAGAAGATAGCATTTACAGATGTTGCTTCAATGTGAAAAGAGGTGATATTCTTATGTTTCCCTTGTGAATTGGACACCTTCTGTTTTTTGAAGATTTTTTTAGGGCATTTCTTTTGTTTGGCTCAATGTGTTGGCAATGACTTTTGATATTTCAGATTACTTTTTTCCATCTCAACTCTTTGTTGCATTTCTAGGGATTTATATTGTTAAGTAAGTATATGCCGGATAAACGAAAGCTTTCACTGAATTACCATAGAAAATCAAAATGGAATATAATATAAAACTTGTAGAAGCCATAACAGTAGAGACCATCTAAATAAGAGGTGGACAATTTGCTAGATTTTAGATACTTTGCAAATTTGGCTTAAAAAACAATCCAGGTTAAGTTAGCTGTAAGGCTCAAATATATAACCAATAAAGTAGCAGTATTGTTTAGTAACCTTCTATTGATAGCACAAGAATGTATTAAAGCGGAGTTCCACCCAGATTTTTTAATTTTTTTGGCATCCACTCTTTTAATACTAAATAGATGTAACCTTTTGATTCCTTACTTTCAAACCGCATACTAATTACATGTATTTTTTACTCACAATTTAGTTTCTCTCACTGCAGGACTTTTCCATTTTAGATGAGGGCATCTGAAGCCACCTGTAGTCTCCTGGCATCTCTTCCTGAAAGAAGTGCATGGTGGGTAACCATCATGCACTCCTCGATCTCGGTCCGCCTTAAATCGCGTCATTTCCTGTCTGGAAATAACACAATTTTACAGTACAGGGAAGCCCACTGACTCCTGGGAAATGACGAGTCACATCTCCCAGGAGGTCAGGCAAAGCAGGAAGTGAGGAGAAGAGCCTAGGACCTAAAAGTGGCAGATTACAGAGACCACCTAGCAACAAGGGACTTAGGGTGAGTATAATTTTTTTTCCTTTAAAGGTAAGTCTATATAGGCAAAGGACTTGAATGATGTAAAAAAAAAATCTGGGTGAAACTCCGCTTTAAGTTTTCTAGTGCTAGAAGTGCCCAATAAAAGGGTCAGATTGGACTGTTATTGGGGGACTAAAAACTACTAGCACTATTAGTAAGGGTTTCTACCATACCAACATTTTTACTCAAGTGTCCTAACTTTAACAGAACATGCTTACAGTATTATTTATAGGAGCAACACAACAAAAGAAAGAACTATATATTGAAAAAGGACTACTATGCTATTGAATGAGCTTTTGGGTATTTGTCATCTACACAGCTTTTTGTAAACCTATTTAGAGTCCTTTACAATTAACTAAAGAAAAAAACATTCAATTGACAATTATAAATGGTAGTACCCCATGCCTTCTAGGTAGAAAAAAAGTGTGAATTGAGACATGTCACCTCAAAAGTCCATGTGGGCTTAAATCAATCTGCCAGTATTTTTCACACTGGTACAATTTTTTTTAACCTGTGCAGCATAAAACCAAATGTTTTCCACTGTAATGGTTACTAGTCTGGCCCATCAATTAGGCAGAGTGGCATCCCCATACAAAGAAGACCATGAACTAGACTGAATGCTCTTCAGCATCATGCTAGTCCTTTGAAGGTGGGGTGCCGGGGGCTTTACAGCACTCACCTGGTTTTGGCTGCCACTGGTCTCGTCTTCACCAAGTATGCTCCAAGGAGATATTTATATTATAGGGGGCTGTGTACAAATTCCTGTTTTTAGTGTATCTTTTAAAAAAAATTCAAAGCACAAGTGCACTTGTTTTTCTACGCCCTCTCTTTCTGAAATTTCATAATAAATTTAGATGCAGATGGGTGATTCCACATGCTCACTGCAAACTCCATTCATTGCAGTGAAAAGTCCCTCTGCAGCCAGGCAGCTTAAAGCCTACATTTAAGTAAAAATGTTAAATGTTTAAAAAGAAACAGCACAAGGAATAATATACTGTATACATTTTAAGAGAAGTGTCCATTGTGCTGGCTGTCCTTGTTGAAATGTGAAGTCCTCTGCCTCTCCTCCCTACAGCCATAATCTTCATAATCTTGCTGCAGGGGTTAATATGAGCGCTGGACCTGTCATAGGCACTCATCAAGTGTGCCAACTATGGCCACCCTTTCTGCCTGCCTCCTCCATTCATAGAAGCTGTACTGTAGCTCCTATGAATGAAAAGCGATCTATAAATGGAGGATGGACGGATAAAAAAGGGGCCACCCCCTTCATTCATAGAGTGCTTTTTATTCATGACAGCTTTAATTCAGTTTGTATGAGTTGAGGAGGGGGAAGAAAAGGATTGGCATGGTTGGCACTCTTAATGAGTGCTTGTGACAGTTCCAGAACTTGTATTTCTCCCGCATGGCATGGGAAGATTACAATTATGGGGGGTAAGGGGGGGGGGGTGAAGACTTTAGATTCTAACTAGGACAGCCAGTATCAACACAGGGGGCATTACTTTAATTATGTAAGTACCATCCCTTGTCCTGATATCGAAAAAAAAAAATTAGAATGAAAGTAAATTAAGGATGTTCACGTGTGGGTACCAGGAATGAGAAGATTACAGAACAGAGGCTGTACTGCACCCAGCAAGCTGCACAGTAAACACCTCAGAGTCGTGGAGTTGTAGGTAGATATTTATCCTCATGGTAAGGTGCCTTGTCAAGGTTAGGAGGCCTGCATGCATCAAAAAAGCTAAAAACTATGCTTTCTGGAGGCCCTGCCTGATTACAGAGCCAAAGGGCTGACTCAGTAAAGGGTCAGAACTCTGCAATGATAATATTGCTTTACCACAGAGAGTAGCTGCTGGCAGGAGACAGACTTTTCTGCACAGGTTAAGGCTGTTTTAGAAAGAAAATTAATTGTAAGACTTTAAACACCTTTTGTTTTGATGCGCCTGGATGCATTTAGAAATTAATTCATAAGAAGTTACAAGAATCCAATGTTCCTCTTGCTGTTCACTGTTGAAATTGTTTATATGTGTCAGTACACAAGCACAGGTGATTTAGAAGTGAATGTTTGTTTTCCATGGGGTGGCATTGTGATGTTGTAGGAAAAAGGTGGGTCTTGCGTTATTTGGAAGTCTGAATTTTTGTGCAACTAATTTCACCCCTTGCCTAAAACCTGAGAGTTTTGGACTGACCCATGAAGAACAGTGCCTTTACTTGTTCTTCATTGTCAATAAATTGGACAGAGGGAAGAAAAGGAGTGTGGGACATTAGGGACCCTATACCAATATGGCAAGAGTTTATACCCTGCTTCTTTATAGCTGGCACTTGACAATTTATGTGTAAAAAAATTATAGTCTGTCCATTTGTTCCTTCAAAAGAAAGAAAGACAGCCGTAAAACTCTTTCCCATTTCTGTAGAAAAGGAAGATGTTGTGTTACATGCCTAGGTAGTAAGAACTTTGTGTATTGTGGAAAGAATATGTCTGATGGGATTCTGTGTAGTGCACATTGACTCAAAAAAGGTTACAGAATGGGAATGAACCCTTATGGGGGGAACGGCATTCAGAAATTATGAAGCTTTGGAAACCAGGGTCAGACATACCTGGGTGAAGTTGGGAATTGCCCAAAATTAGGTGAAGTAGTGATGGTGTGAGTGAAGTGTGGCATGAGGAGAAGCTCTTTGGGAATACTGAAATGGTAGGACACTGTAGTAGGCTGGGTCTTGAATGTCAAAGAGTCTTGTATGTGCCACAGAAGGTTATGAAGCAGGGTAGTGGTAAAGGTTTATTTTATTTCCATCCACTGTCAAGGTTTGGTATTTACACCAGATGACCACTCTGCCCAAGTTGACAGCTTTATAACATAGTGAGGTATCGAGTATCCCAAGCCAACCTTCTCTTTTGGGCAAGCAAAGGATAGAGTGACAAAAGCTCGCTGTTTTCTGTGCCTAAAATGCATTTGGGAAAGAGGGACTGGACTTCGGGTTCATATTGCCAGTGCCTGCAAAATGTATGGTAACCTGCGTACTATAATAATGTTACATCTCCCAAAACCAGAGTAGGTGGCAGAGATTTACCTTTCCAAATGTATTCAAATTTATTTCAGAATTAGACAGAGATTTAAAGTGTAGGCCTTGGCTAGATCTCTTTGTACAAAAGCACTCAATTTCCTTTTACAGACCTCCCCCTGAAAATTTCTCAAAATTTGCTTTCATGCCCACCTTAATGGGAAAAAAGGTGTATCATAGCCCTGATATCTGCCTCCTTCATAGCCTCAGAATTTTGTGAGGCTTTCAATCCCAATGGAGATGGCACAAAAAGGGAGGAGGGTGTAAGTACTGTATTAGGGAATCAGGAGGGGAACCAAGTTCCCGTGTGACTGCCAGTTCCTGGTTGGCTGTCTGTGCTGCAGTCCAGCGCTGTCTGAATACCAAGGCAGTTAGTCTTTTCAACCAGAGCAGTAAAGTAATACTGCATAGCTGACAATTGGAGGTTATGCGGGTTTTCTGTCTCCTCTGCTTCTTGGTGGGTGGCATTTTGGGTGTTGTTTGGTTTTGTAAAGCTAGCTGAAAGCTTAGGTTGAACAGAGCTCAGGGCTGGAGTGTCTTCATGCACTCATCACTAGCCATTCCCCCTCTTTCTGCATTCTTGATTTTTTTTTTTTTTGTATAGTGAAGATTGTCTAACAAACAAATGTATAATTTGCTGTAAAACAGTGTAACAGATAATACTTTATACTGGGAGTTGTTTCAGGCTTTTTAGAGGTACCTAACCCACATTGTGAAACATTTGGCCAACAATCAAAAATTCTACTACTTGACATACCACAGTGCCCAGTGTTGTATATCTCTTCAACCAACCATAATGCTGCCAGCCACTATCATTGCATTTTTCATTTATGCTTACATTTATCTCACTATAATTTGGAACTTTCTGATTTTACTTGTATGATATGTTTTAGCACAACACAACTGGTTCACATTGTTTTGACTATGATAAATATCTCATAGTGTGGTTGCTGCTGTATACTTTATAAGATTTATACACACAAGCACGGTTTTTGATATATAACATTTACATTCTATTTGTAATTGGTATTTACACTTACAGAACCAGATTACACTTTTTCAAGGCAATGTGATAAAAAAATAACACTGTATAAAAGCAGGTTCAATACCAATTTGATTCATGTATAGTTAGCATTACATCATTAATGCAGGCTTTCTCTCTGTTATCTGCTGATAATGTCTACTTATAGATTGCCTCCAACAAAGTTATAGTTCTGTTGTTATGATGCTGGTAACAGTATTGAGCCAGGCTAGAGATGAAGCAGCCTTATATCATGCTACTCAGCCTGACATTCTTGTTCTGACAAGGAAAAAAATTCAAATAAATAATAAAACAATAAATGGTCACAGAGAAGTAAGACTGCCCAATTATAACCAGCCAAGCGTGCAGATTCAAATTATACTAATGCTTATTATTGACAGGTTCTCACAATTAAATTTTTAATTTAAGTCTACAAAACATCTATATTCTTCAACGATCCCTTGGTTATCATTCACTACAAAACAGCATACTTACTGCAACTCTGGAAACATTATAATTTGAAACCATAGTGCTGTAACAGTGGTGCCAAGGATAAAAAACAGGAGAGAGATTTCAGGTCCAAAAATCAATATTTATTCACAAACACTATGATCAAAACCCACTTCCCTTATCTACAAAGTTGCCAGGAATAAAATAAGAAAATCTATACAAAGAATGTCTCTTGCTGCATCACATCAGCCCTTTACACTACCCCCACCAGTCATTTACATCCCATAGGAAGACCCCATGTGATGAGGAGAAAAATGTTTAAGACACACACACACACACACACACACACACACATTTTCCTGCCCAGGTAACAAACCATAGATAGCAAAAGTCTCTCCAAAACACGATGACAGTGTCAACAACACTTCACAAACACAATACAAAACCATTTACAAAGATCTTGCTCTGCAAAAGGAGGAATGTTGCAAAGGTCATTGCAGTTTAAATTTTTTGGTGCATTTTGAAAGCATTATGGTGAAGGCATACTGTAGTTTTGTAAAGCTCAGTGCTGTTTGCTTGTTATCTGACAACACTGATAAATTAGGCAGGGGAACAATAAAGCCAGCTCCAACCATTTATGGGCAGACTGAATGTATCCAAGTTGACTGACCAACAAACTTGGGTAGAACCAGCCTGTCGAATTTTACATGTGATTATTGCTAGTGGCTGTCATAGCGGCTAGCAATGGTCACTGTGTTCTCCCGGCGGGGATGGCTTGCACCCACCCACAATACTTGGCCCAAAACTACTTTGGTTACCATTTCGCTGTTCTGCCTTGTTGCTAGGGTGCTCCAGCCACTGGATGCTTACCCCCAACATCACAGGAATGAGCACGCTCCCTTGTTCAAAACATCACACATGCATCTCTCTCCCCCTGTTGGAGCAGCAGTGAGCTCAGCAGCTGCTGTAAAAGGCAGAGAGAGAGAACGGATGCTAGAGAACAAGGGAAAGTGATCACCCCTGTTATGATGATTGGAGCATCCTAGCAACGGGGCAGGTTGGAGGAATGTTAACTATGGGAGTTTTTCAGCCAGGCTGCAAGAAACAGGAGTGGTTGACTGACAATTACATTGATTGCATGAGCTTTTTTTTTGAAAAGGTGAATTTAGCATGTTTATATCATCTTTCCTAAACATACTAAATTCATTATGATTTGTCTGCTCATTGCCTAGCAGTGCATTATTTGTCCAAAATGTCAAGTAGTTTTGAACTTTTTGCTGTTTTTAAATATTTATAAAACATAACTGTTTCTGTCCCTTTTCCCTTAGGTTGCAGAACTGCTCCGAATGATCTAGTTTTTATCCTAGATGGCTCCTGGAGTGTAGGTCCTGAAAATTTTGAAATTCTAAAAAAATGGGTTGTTAACATTACAAGTAATTTTGATATTGGACCTAAATTTACTCAAGTTGGAGTGGTTCAGTATAGTGACTATCCAGTTCTTGAAATCCCACTTGGAAGACATGAATCTATAGAAGATCTTATCAGAAGAATGCAAGATATTGATTATCTGGGTGGGAATACACAGACTGGAAATGCAATTCAGTTTGCAATAGACAACCTTTTTGCTAGGTCATTGCGACCATTAACCAAGATTGCCATTGTTCTAACTGATGGAAAATCTCAAGATGATGTAAAGGACATAGCAGAAGAAGCGAGAAAAAATAAAATTACACTTTTTGCCATTGGGGTGGGTTCTGAGATTGAAGAAAGTGAACTAAGGGCAATAGCCAATAAGCCTTCCTCAACATACGTTTTCTACGTTGAAGATTATATTGCAATATCAAGAATACGAGAGATCATGAAGCAGAAGCTCTGTGAAGGTAATCGGTTGCATTTTTCTTAAAATAAAAAAATCTAACTAACACAATCATTGTTGCAACAACTTCACTGTTCTATCAGGCTCCATGCACTCTAGCATTTTTTAAGCTCCTGGAAGCCGCTATTAACATTGTTTTTCTGCTCTTAGAAGCTAAATAGTGTTATCCTATGTGTCCATGCACACTATTTTAGGCTATTAGCATTTTTTGAGCTACAGCTTCTAGCAGCAGAAAAACAAATGTTTTTGTAGAGTTTCTTGGAGCATTTTTACAGCAGAAAAACTAACTGCTTCTAAATGCTGCTAAAGTGCTACTAACAGTTTTTTTTGAGCTTTTTCTTTTTTTCTTTCTTCATGTATTGCAAAAATGTCAATTAAATGCTAATGCTCCTAAATACTCCTAAAAGCGTCTAAATGCTTTTAAAAGCTACTAAATTGCTATTAGAAGCTGCACAAAAATGCTATTATCAGCATTTTCTGTCCATCGTTTTTCTGGCATTTTTTTTTAGCTGATAGTGTGCATGGAGCCTTAGTATTAATGTTATGCAGAAATAATAAAGTATATATAAAGTCAAAATATTTTTTTTTCAGTTTTGGATAGAGTAGGGAAGGGTTAGAACTCCTGTTTGGTTTTTATAGTTGTCTTTGTCCTAGCTGGGGGGCCTCACTATTGGTCCTACTGACTTTCTGGTATATAAAGTGATGGGAAATCCAAATTGTTTGAGTTGTCTCTGAAACAGACAGTGGCGGGGGGGGGGGGGATCCAAAGGGTAAACTTGTTATAGAAACAACTGTTAAAACAGAATATTGCCTTGCTTCTGAGAGCTCCTCTCTTGTTCCTGCTATGTCTCTGAGAAAGGAAGTAAAGAAAAATCTTACCCATGGGATGCAGACATAAAAAAAACACATGTCTTAACAATTCTCCACTCTATTCTAAATTAAAAGAAATAAAGAAAAAAAAGGTTTGGCTTTACATACTTTTTAACCACTATTGAGACATTAAACAGCACAAAGGGCTTGTGTAGCAAGGTACTGTACATGCGCTTTCTTTGTAAATCAGGCATGTCAACCTCTAAAGAAACAGTGGGCTGATTTTAGTGGAATGTAAGTTTAAGGGGTAACATTATGTCTATTAAGTGTAACACTTACATAATTCCAAAAAAATACTACTGAACCATGATGTTTACTGTTATACAGTAGTACGAATTTTAACTTGCAACATTTTATACCGAAATAAAGGACCATTAACCATTTCCTGCAGCTTTCAGCTGTAAAGTAAGTATGTGTAACTGAAAAAGAGCTGGAACTTCATTCAATTTAAATCCTTAAAGTGGAGTTCCGTCCACATACATTTTTTTTTTGTTTTTGCTGGCATCCACATATTTAGTATTCATTACACAAATAAAGTAATTGATAGCTTTAAATCTGGGTAGTCTTCCTATTTATTTTGTACTTACATTGCTGATTTTTTCTTTGCTGGGAGTTCCCATCTTAGCTGTGGGCATGTGAAGCCCACTCGCACCCTCCTCAAGTCTCTTCCTGGATAAGGTGCATGCTGGTCAACCAGCATGCACCTCTTGATCTCGAGTGTATGTCTCGTTGCCATAATAATGGGCAGCGATGGAGGAAAGCCCCGCCCCGTTGTTATGGCAACATAGATAACATGTCTCCTTCCACAAAATCGTGTAATTTCCTGTCTGGAAATAAGGCAATTTTACAGCTCAGGGATGCCCACTGACTCATGGGAAATGATGATCATCTCCCACGAGTTCAGGCGAGGCAGGAAGTGATGCGGAGTGCCGCAGATAAGGAAATGGAAGAATACAGGGACCACATAGCAACAGGGCACTTAGGGTGAGTATAATTTTTTTTCCAAAGGTGATTCATCATGCATAAAGTATTTGAAATATATAAAGATGTATTTGTGGGTGGAACTCCGATTTAAACTGGTCAAAGGTTGCAAAGAAGAAGTGAGAGGGCCACAAGTGGCTCAACAACAAATCTGGTGGTTTAAACCTGAACTCTAGCATAGGCATTGGCTGATTAGCTGATAGCTGATTGGCTACCATGCTGTTAGGAAAAAGAACCTTTTGCCAGCATTCTGGGCGTTTCCGCGGTGGTGCGCGCACTCCCGTGCGCGTCCGCGCGCTCCCGTGCGCGTTCGCGCGCTCCCGTGCGCACCCGCGTGCGCGCGCACGCGCCGGAAACGGCGCCAAACGGCGCCTATTTAACCCCAGGGACTCTTGCATTGAACTGCTGCTCGTTCTACAGCGTTCCAGACCTGTGTGCCTCAGCTCCCTACCTGTTCCTGTGTTTTTCCTGTTTCCATTTGACCCGGCTTGCCTTGACCTGTTGTCCGCTACCTGCATCGACCCCGGCTATCCACGACCATCCGCTTGTCTACTCCTCTGTACCTCCGCTGCCCGCCCGTTAACGAACCTTTGCCTGAACTTGACGATCCGCTTGCCTAACCCTTTTGTACCTCTCTGCCTGCACATTGCCGACTCTGCTTGTACGACCATTCTCCTGCTTTGCACGACCCTCTGGAATCTCACTCCAAACATCTGTGACCATCCAGCCCTCGTGCCATCCCGCACTCTCGGGCCTCTGTCTACACTACCAGGGGTCCTTGAATCGGGTGCGCAAGAGCGGTTGTTCCCTGCACAAGACAGACTCCACCGTCAGGTACGTAACACATGCACAGTGTTTGCACTCTCCTGTTTAAGCAGATTAACCCCCTTTGTTTCAGTGTAGGAGCTTGCTGTAATAAAGGCCAGTGCCTGCTGCTCCCTCTACTTGTGCAGGTTAATTGGTCTTGCATCAGCCTCCTTCCTCTTGTTTTGTGCGTGCAGCCTATAGTGTAGGGACCTGCTTGGTCCCACTCACATCTCTTCTTCCTACACAGGTCATGTGAAGCACAGTGATGATTCACTGTTAATTTTATATGGCAATTACTGGCTTTGTAAAGGCATTTGGTGCACACAAAGCAGATTTATATCCTTTGTGGCTATTGAGGAATATGTTTAAATAAACGTTTTTTTCACCTGAAGTTCAGCACCAACATGCCTGCTGTAAATAAAAGACCTAGACTAGAAAACTGAGTGAAAGGCTGCTTATTTTACTGCAAGAGTAAATTGTGTAGTGTAAAATTTGGGATCCAATTTGTTCATACTTTCAGAATACTACATTTTAACTAAGGATTAAATAATCAAAAATAAGATTAAATGCCAAGATATGCTTCCTTTACTTTATTTCTTTATGTATTTTCTTTTTTGGTACCTCCTTACTTTGACAGTGCTGTCAATAGCTTGAAAAAGTTTGTTAGATAACTTGCAATAAAACAGAACATTTGTGAAAATGGTGCATGTTTAAAAATGTGTAATAGAAAAGGTCAAGGATATAGCACTTATGTGATGTCATGGTGATTTGTCTTTAGTAATTAATATTATGGCTGCACTGAAATAACACAGACCAAATGCTGTAAGAAGAAAAAAAACATTTTGCAATCTAATAATGTTTTTTGGACGTCATTCACTCTGAACTAAGTTGGCTGTGTGGATGATTTTTTTTACCTTTTTGTACATAATAGTTAATTATAATGTTAAGCGCTAAAAACACAGAACATAAGTACCAACATTTAGAAAGTGATATTTGAAACTTTCTTGTGATTGGTGTTCTCTAAAACCTTCTTGCAGTACACTTTTTCTTTGCAAATATTTACAGAAACTGCTGCCAAATTGAAATTATTTAGCTCATTAACAACTCACTGAAGCATAACCAGTGAGCAAAAAAATGTCCTTTAGTCTGTGCGCCTATACCAAAATATTCCCCCATTGGGCACCACCATTTGCCTCTTACACAGTAAACACAAGCTGAAGTTGAGTTGTGCATCACAGCTCACTTGTGAAAGGCACATCCACTTTCCCTATAATGGCCTCATTTCACTTTTCTGTAAAGCAGAGGTAGGGTGCTACTAACCAATGAGGATGAGAGAATTTTCAGAGCTACCTGGGTGAGGAAAGGCAATCACACAGCTGCAATGGCAATCATAGAAAAAGATAGTCCCTAACTCCTTACTTTCTCTTTAAAATCTTCATAATTTATTGGTTCTCCATAAAAAACCCAGTATCAGACAGCATATGTAAATTTGTACTACTAGTGAACAAGGCCTACAAGGCTGAAACGTGTTTACATTTGCTGTCTGATACTGTGTTTTTTTATGGGGAACCAATACATTCTGAAGATTTTATAGAGCAAGCAAGGAGTTGTGGACTATCTTTTTCTATGATTGCCATTGTTTCTGTATATATGCCTGTAGTCAGAAGAACTGGTCAGACCTGGAGAGAAGGGTTTACCTTTTGACTTTTGAAAAAAGTAAAAAATGTACATATCACTAACAGCATGTTTAGTTTACTCAGGCTGCTTGTTTTGAAGAAAGAAGGCACTTGGAACAGCTTATGGAATAGATTATGAGGGTACCAATATGTTTACAAGCATACGGAATGAAAAGTCTTAAAATGTTTGTAACGGTATTTAACCACTTGCCCACTGGGCACTTAAACCCCCTTCCTAACCAAGCCAATTTTCAGCTTTCAGTGCTCTTACACTTTGAATGACAATTACTCAGTCATGCAACACTGTACCCATATGAAATTTGTGTCCCTTTTTTCCACACAAATAGAGCTTTCTTTTGATGGTATTTAATCACAATTTTGTTTAATTGTTTGCGCTGTAAATAAAAAAGACTGAACATTTTGTAAATAAATGCATTTTTCTTTGTTGCTGTTAAACAATTCTGCAAATTATTAATGTTTCTTCATACATTTTCGCCAAAAGTTATACTGCTACATTTCTCAGTGTATATTATTTGGTCTTTGTGAAGGTTATAGAGTCTACAAGCTATGGTGCCAATCATTTACAATTTATTACATCTTATCACACCTGATGTACTGATGGCCTCTCTCATTTTTTGAGACACTACCAAGCCAGGAAAGTACAAATACCCCCCAAATGACCCCTTTTTGGAAAGTAGGCATTCCATTGTATTTAATAAGAGGCATGGTGAGTTTTTTGAAGTTGTAATTTTTCCCACAATTCTTTGCAAAAAGATTTTTCTCCACAAAATTGTCATATTAAGGGGTTATTTCTCTCACATGGCATATACATACTTGCAACTACACCCCAAAACACATTCTGCTACTCCTCCTGAGTATGGCAATACCACATGTGTGAGACTTTTACACAGTCTGGCCACATACAGAGGCCCAACATGCAGGGAGCACCGTCAGGTGTTCTAGGAGCATAAATTACACATCTAATTTCTTGACTACCTATTACACTTTTGAAGGCCCTGGAGCACCAGGACAATGGAAACACCCACAAAATGACACAGTTTTGGAAAGCAAACACCCCAACGTATATCCTTTGAGGCATAATGAGTCTTTTGAACATGTCATTTTTTTCCACAAGTTTTTGGAAAATGTGTAAAGAAAATGGAAACACATTTTTTTTACACAAAGTTGTCAATTTATAAGATATTTCTAACACATAGCAAAAATTACACCCCAAAATGTAAGTATGGTGATACCACATGTGTGAGACTATTACACGGCCCGGCTAGATACAGAGGTCCAACATGCAGGGAGCACAGTCAGGTGTTCTAGAGACATATAATAAACATCTAATTTCATGACTACCTATCACACTTTTGTGAGGCACTGTAGGGCACTGATGAGCACTGTAGTGGCACTGATGGACACTGTGATTGCACTGATGTGACATTGATGAGCACTAATGTGGTATGGATGTAGCACGGATGAGCACTCATGTGGCATGGATGTGGCACGGATGAGCGCTGATGTGGCCCGGATGAGGCATGGATGAGCACTGATGTGGCAAGGATGAGGCACATATAAGCACTGATGTGTCACGGATGTGGCACAGATGAGCACTGATGAGGCATGAATGTGGCACAGATGAGCACTGTTATGGCGTGGGTGAGGCACAGGTGAGCACTGATGTGGCACGGATGAGGCAAGTAGGAGCACTGATGTGGCGCAGATGTGGCACAGATTAGCACTGATGAGGCATGGATGAGACACGGATGAGAAATAATGTGGCATGGATGATGCATGGATGAGTGCTGATGTGGCACGGATGAGGCATGGATGAGCACTGATGTGACACAAATGAGGCACGGATGAGCACTGATGAGGCAAGAATGTGGCACGGATGAGCACTGCTATGGTGTGGATGAGGCACGGATGAGCACTGATGTGGCATGGATGAGGCAAGGATGAGCACTGGTGTGGCGCGGATGTGGAAGAGATTAGCACTGATGAGGCATGGATGAGACACGGATGAGAAATGATGTGGCATGGATGATGCAGGGATAAGCACTGATGTGGCACGGATGAGCACTGAAGTGGTGTGGATGAGGCACAGATGAGCACTGATGAGGCTCGGATGAGGCATGGATGAGCACTGATGTGGCTCAAATGAGGCACGGATGAGCACTGATGTCGCATGGATGAGGCATGGATGAGCACTGATGAGGTGCGGATGAGGCAAGGATGTGCACTGATTTGGCACGGATGTGACATGGATGAGCACTGATGAGGCATGGATGAGGCACGGATGAGCACTGATGTGGCATGGATGAGCACTGATGTGGCGCGGATGAGGCACGGATGAGCATTGATGTGGCACAGATAAGGCAAGGATGAGCACTGATGTGGCATGGATGAGTACTGATGAGGCATGGATGGGGCATGGGTGAGCACTGATGTGGCATGGGTGAGGCATGGATGAGCACTGATGTGGCAGGAATAAGCACTGATATGGCATGGATAAGGCAAGGGGGAGCACTGATGTGGCAAGAATGTGGCACGGATGAGCACTGCTATGGTGTGGATGAGGCACGGATGAGCACTGATGTGGCATGGATGAGGCAAGGATGAGCACTGGTGTGGCATGGATGTGGCACAGATTAGCACTGATGAGGCATGGATGAGACACGGATGAGAAATGATGTGGCATGGATGATGCAGGGATAAGCACTGATGTGGCACGGATGAGCACTGAAGTGGTGTGGATGAGGCACAGATGAGCACTGATGAGGCTCGGATGAGGCATGGATGAGCACTGATGTGGCTCAAATGAGGCACGGATGAGCACTGATGTCGCATGGATGAGGCATGGATGAGCACTGATGAGGTGCGGATGAGGCAAGGATGTGCACTGATTTGGCACGGATGTGACATGGATGAGCACTGATGAGGCATGGATGAGGCACGGATGAGCACTGATGTGGCATGGATGAGCACTGATGTGGCGCGGATGAGGCACGGATGAGCATTGATGTGGCACAGATAAGGCAAGGATGAGCACTGATGTGGCATGGATGAGTACTGATGAGGCATGGATGGGGCATGGGTGAGCACTGATGTGGCATGGGTGAGGCATGGATGAGCACTGATGTGGCAGGAATGAGCACTGATATGGCATGGATAAGGCAAGGGGGAGCACTGATGTGGCACAGATGAGGCATGGATAAGGCACAGATTAGCACTGATGGGGAATGGATAAGGCATGGATGAACACTGATGTGGTACGAATGAGGCATGGATGAGCACTGATATGGCATGGATGTAGCACAGATGAGCACTGATGGGGCATGGATGTGGCACGGATGAGCACTGATGTGGTGTGGATGTGGCGTGGATGAGCACTGATGTGGTGTGGATGAGGCACAGATGAGCACTGTTGAGGCTCGGATGAGGCATGGATGAGCATTGATGTGGCACAGATGAGGCACGGATGAGCACTGATGTGGTGCGGATGAGGCAAGGATGTGCACTGATTTGGCACGGATGTGGCATGGATGAGCACTGATGAGTAATGGATGAGGCACGGATGAGCACTGATATGGCATGGATGAGAACTGATGTGGTGCGGATGAGGCACAGATGAGCATTGATGTGGCACAGATGAAGCAAGGATGAGCACTGATGTGGCATGGATGAGTACTGATGAGGCATGGATGGGGCATGAATGAGCACTGATGTGGCACGGTGGGGGGAATGGATGAGCACTGATGTGGCACAAATGAGCACTGATGTGGCATGCATAAGGCAAGGATGAGCACTGATGTGGCACGGATTAGGCATGGATAAGACACAGATTAGCACTGATGTGGCATGGATGAGGTATGGATGAACAATGATGTGGCACGGATGAGGCATGGATGAGCACTTATGTGGCACTGATGAGGCATGGATGAGCCCTGATATGGCATGGATGTAGCACAGATGAGCACTAATGGGGCATGGATGTGGCATGGATGATGGATGTGGCATGGATGAGCACTGATATGGCATGGATGTGGCACAGATGAGCACTGGTGTGGCATGGATGTGGCACAGGTGAGCACTGATGTGGCATGGATGTGGCATGGATGAGTGCTGATGTGGCATGGATGTGGCACAGATGAGCACTGATGTGGCATGCATAAGGCAAGGATGAGCACTGATGTGGCACGGATTAGGCATGTATAAGACACAGATTAGCACTGATGTGGCATGGATGAGGCATGGATGAACACTGATGTGGCACGGATGAGGCATGGATGAGCACTTATGTGGCACTGATGAGGCATGGATGAGCCCTGATATGGCATGGATGTAGCAAAGATGAGCACTAATGGGGCACGGATGAGGCATGGATGAGCACTTATGTGGCACTGATGAGGCATGGATGAGCCCTGATATGGCATGGATGTAGCAAAGATGAGCACTAATGGGGCATGGATGTGGCATGGATGAGCACTGATGTGGTGTGGATGTGGCATGGATGAGCACTGATGTGGCACAGATGAGGCAGGGATAAGGCACGGATTAGCACTGATGTGAAATGGATGAGGCATGGATGAACACTGATGTGGTACGGATGAGGCATGGATGAGCACTGATATGGCATGGATGTAGCACAGATGAGCACTGATGGGGCATGGATGTGGCACGGATGAGCACTGATGTGGTGTGGATGTGGCGTGGATGCGCACTGATGTGGTGTGGATGAGGCACAGATGAGCACTGTTGAGGCTCGGATGAGGCATGGATGAGCATTGATGTGGCACAGATGAGGCACAGATGAGCACTGATGTGGTGCGGATGAGGCAAGGATGTGCACTGATTTGGCACAGATGTGGCATGGATGAGCACTGATGAGTAATGGATGAGGCACGGATGAGCACTGATATGGCATGGATGAGAACTGATGTGGTGCGGATGAGGCACAGATGAGCATTGATGTGGCACAGATAAAGCAAGGATGAGCACTGATGTGGCATGGATGAGTACTGATGAGGCATGGATGGGGCATGGATTAGCACTGATGTGGCATGGGTGAGGCATGGATGAGCACTGATGTGGCACAAATTAGCACTGATGTGGCATGCATAAGGCAAGGATGAGCACTGATGTGGCACGGATTAGGCATGGATAAGACACAGATTAGCACTGATGTGGCATGGATGAGGTATGGATGAACACTGATGTGGCACGGATTGAGGCATGGATGAGCACTTATGTGGCACTGATGAGGCATGGATGAGCCCTGATATGACATGGATGTAGCACAGATGAGCACTAATGGGGCATGGATGTGGCATGGATGAGCACTGATGTGGTGTGGATGTGGCATGGATGAGCACTGATATGGCATGGATGTGGCACAGATGAGCACTGGTGTGGCATGGATGTGGCACGGGTGAGCACTTATGTGGCATGGATGTGGCATGGATGAGTGCTGATGTGGCATGGATGTGGCACAGATGAGCACTGATGTGGCATGCGTAAGACAAGGATGAGCACTGATGTGGCACGGATTAGGCATGGATAAGACACAGATTAGCACTGATGTGGCATGGATGAGGCATGGATGAACACTGATGTGGCACGGATGGGGCATGGATGAGCACTTATGTGGCACTGATGAGGCATGGATGAGCCCTGATATGGCATGGATGTAGCACAGATGAGCACTAATGGGGCATGGATGGGGCATGGGTGAGCACTGATGTGGTGTGGATGTGGCATGGATGAGCACCGATGTGGCATGGATGTGGCACAGATGAGCACTGATGTGGTATGGATGTGGCACGGATGAGCGCTCATGTGGCACGGATGTGGCACGGATGAGCACTGTTATGGCGTGGATGAGGCACGGATGAGCACTGATGAGGCATGGATGAGACACGGATGAGAAATGATGTGGCATGGATGATGCATGGATAAGCACTGATGTGGCACGGATGAGCACTGATGTGGTGTGGATGAGGCACGGTGTAGGTGTGGTGTAGTCACGAGTG
>BLSH010221398.1:641017-677725 GCA_018402905.1 Glandirana rugosa | reverse complement strand
CAGATGTTTGCAGAACAGTTTGTCCCGGTTTTAGTTAAAGTGTTACACACAGTTTCCAGATGTTTGCAGAACAGTAGTTCAGTTTGTCCCGGTTTTAGTTAAAGTGTTACACACAGTTTCCAGATGTTTGCAGAACAGTGATATGGGTTCTCCCGGCTTATTTATACTTTTTTGACACAGTTTGAAGATGATTTTAGAACAGTTATATGGCTTCTACCGTTAATTAATACTTTTCAGACACAGTTTGAAGATGGTCCACATCCACCTCCATTTTTGAATTTTTTATGAAATTATTTTTTTAAAAATGCTTTTAGTTATTTCCCTGTCCCCATTTCTTTGTAGGGCACTTGTCCCACCCTTACCCCCATTTCCTTCCTTTTGCAGACCTCTAGGACTTTTTTACAGCCATTTTTGTGCCTAAAAGTTCAGGTCCCCATTGATTTCAATGGGGTTCGGGGTCCGGGACAAACTTCGGGTTCTGTCCGGACCCAAACCCGGACTTTGTCCCGAAGTTCAGCCGAACCAGCAGAACCCGGTCTTCCAGAAGTTCGCTCAACTCTACTACTGACTCTTTTGCTGCACTGACCCACAAGAACTACACAGATTAGGAAAGTCAGAGAAAGTAAGACATTGTTATTAGGCATGCAAATATATCAACTTCCTGGATATGCTGGGACAATCCCACATCATGATCCTCTCTTCTGAGAGTGCTGTATCCTTGGCTATGTCTCATGCTCACAGCATTAAACTGACCCATCTTGATTGCCACAAATACATATGCGTATTATTACCCTTATTAAATTGCTTACAATAAACACATACTGTACTGAGGATTAAATTCTAGTACAGTATCTAATCATACTAAAACTGATAAATGTTTTTATACACATGTTTTTTAAATGTACAACTGGTATTTCTTATTTTATATATTGTATTATGTACTGTGCTGAAAACAGGAGGAAAGTTTTGAAGAATGTTCAATAAAATAAAAACCTGAGAACTTAGGTTTGGGTGTTCGGGGCCTTATGTATCAACACAATTAGCACTGAGAAGTTCTCATCAACTACCAATCAGATTCAAGCCTTCAGGGTTTGTCTAAAACTGGCTGGTGTGTGAGGAGCAGGAATTATAAGTTCTTAGTAGGAACAATTTGGTACAGAAAAGCCCTCAGTGCCCAAGACCTCTTTGCCCATCAGGCATGTAAAGGATTATATGATAAGAACTTAGCAGGAGTGTTCATCTTGTGTTTACAACGTAAAATATGTATTCCTTTTTTTTTGCAATATGTTTGTCTAAAAAAGCATGTTCAATAGCGGATAATGTTGAAAATTATAGTTTGTACATAAGGGCATATATACTATAAGAATACATTATTGTTTCCCACATCCATCTGATGCAATGCTGCAGTCCTAATCATCATTTCTATTCAACATGTCTTTAGGGCTACAGCTACAAGAAAATGAAATGTGCTGAGGCAGGGAGTTTAGGCAGGCTGCACTGTTTTACTTATGGTATATTAAAAATAAATTTAAAGCAGAACTTCAAGCTAAAATTAAAAATTCTAAATATACTTGCATTCACAACCTAAGACTAACCTATCTAGCCTTGTAAAGAAGAAATTGCTATACATACTTTTTTCTGAAGCCACTCCTGTCTGATCCCACACTGACTTCTCTTTGGAGACAGGTGCAGAAAAGCCCCCTGTAACTCTAAAGGTAACCTCACTTTCTAGGTATTTCCCAGCCATTGTCGTCTGTCTACTGCACACAGCTCCTGCTGCTGAAGACTGGACCAGAGCAGCTTTAGGAAAGGTACATATAGCAATTTCTGATTTACAGGATTAGATAGGTTAGTCTTAGATTGTGGATGCAAGTCGATTTAGAGATTTTAGTTTTAGAGTGAACTTCCACTTTAACTATGTCACAGTTATGCTGGATAGGGTAGTACAGAAATGAGAGCTTCCTGTACAGAACAAGTACCTTTATTCTGAAAAGTGTTTTCTTTTTCTTGCAAAGTGTGTGTTCACCCAGCTTATGAAATAAGGTAAGCTGTATTAAAAGTTCACCTTTTGGAGTATGCTACACACTACCATATTAAGGGAGGCTGGTGACAGTGGCTGAGGGTTCCTCTGCTAGCACTTGTGTTCACTTTTCAAAAACAGCATGAATTCACCTGCACAGCCGTGCCATTAATTCACAGTCATCTGTGAATGAGAGAACTGCAAAACCTGTCTGCCTCGTCTGCAGTTTCAATGAACTGTGAATATGCTGGTGAACACGCTCATCGTTCATCCACAAGCTCTGCAGCTTTCAAACCAACAGCCCGGGCTGAAAGCTGTAGGGCTTGTCTGCAGGAGTTTGACATTGCACCTGTGATTTTCCTATCACAGGTGCGTGCAATGCTTTGCAGGCTCCTGAGGGAAAAAGATAAATGCACATTTATTCCTGCACAAATATGTCAATGTATTATTTTTCCCAAAAGGTGAACGTATCCTTCAACTTCAGTCATCTAATCATGTGCAAATAAAAATCCAGTTAGTTTTAAATTTCCTTGCATATGATCTGGTATAGCAGGTGAACAAAGCTAAGTTAAAGTGTGCCTAAACCCAAGAAACAAATGTAAGCTCACTAGTCCTTAGTCATGGAGGCTGAATTTGTTTCCTTTTCCAGTTTCTTACCTTTTTTTATTCTCTGTCCTTGTGTGACAACGATTGCTAACCATATTGTATCTATGGAGGAGCAGTGTTTTCTTTATAGAACTAGAAGTGTATTAGGACTACAGAACACCCCCCTCCCCAACTTCTCTGGAGAAGTCCAGTATGTGAGCATGGGAGGAGGTAACAAGGGAGCTAGAGAGCAGGAGGTCCTGGGAGGAGCGAAGAGGACGATTTGGGTGATATCTGCAGATGAGATTAGTGATGTAGCTGGGGGCAATGTTGTGGATGGCCTTGTATGTTGTGGTTAGTAGTTTGAATTTTATATGGTGGGGTAGGGGAAGCAAGTGAAGTGATTGGCAGAGAGGGGCAGCAGTCACTGATCGGTTAGTAAGGTGTATTAAAGTGTAGCGCTAAAACAAAAACAAAAACACTGCATATATTGCAATGCTATATTCACATTGGTGAAGCCAGGTGTAATGGTGAAAATTCAAAAAATATGAAATTAGTGGAAACAAAGATAAAGTTCAAATATATGTGACATACCCCTGTCGATGTCCTATGGGACGAAACGCGTCGGATGAGGTGGACCTGCCTATCGTATACTACGCTTTTAATTAGTCCATTGGAATTCCATATCGTCTGATTGACACTTTTAATATGTAAGTGTGAAACTTTTTAATAAATTTACTACTGGTAACAGTATTACGCTATGTAGACCCCTTCTTTATTGAGGCACACTGCTGTACGGTGGTACTGTAGTCTGGGATCTGGCTGTGGACCCTCAAAGCTCCTAGCAGACGGCGGGATCGGAACCACACAGTGAGGTCTATTGGATGTTCTTCTAAGGTCAACGTTATGCGCATATCCCTCTTATCTTTGGTAAGAGTACCCTTTACTCACCTGGTGGAAGTGCACAGTGCATGACGTGGTTTTTCACAATTTGCTGAAGATTTATTGTCACAGTATCGGGTGTCCTAATAGGACTGAAGGGTACTATTCACATATATTTGGACTTTGAACTTTTTCTTTGTTTCCACTAATTTCATATTTTTTGAATTTTCATCATTACACCTGGCTTCACCAATGTGAATATAGCATTGCAATATATGCCGTGTTTTTGTTTTTGTTTTAGCGCTACACTTTATTGTTTATGTATACATGCACAAGTTGGAAGTTTTGTTGTGTTAGCTGCTTTTATTTCTATTTATGTTAATATTTTTTGGGTTAGCGCAATATTTTCTTTTAATTTTAGTAAGGTGTATTAGTCTGGCAACAGCATTCATGATAGACTGAAGGGGGGATAGCCTGTGTAAATGTAAGCCGGTGAGGAGGGAGCTGCAGTAGTCAAGGCGGGAAATAACCAAGGAATGAATACGTTGTTTTGTGGTGTTGTTAGTTAGGAAGGGGCGAATTCTGGAGATGTTGCGGAGGTTAAGGCGGCAAGATTTAGCCAGTGATTGGATGTGGGGGCTGAAGGAGAGGTCGGAGTCTAGGATTACACCCAGCACCCTGGCATGTTTTGAAGGACCAATGGTTGTGCCGTTGATCTCAATGGTAAAGTCATGGGGAGGGGACCAGGAAGGAGGAAATATTACAAGCTCAATTTTAGAAAGATTGAGTTTGAGGAAGTGGCGTGACATCCATACCAATATGTCATTCAGTAAGTTTGTGATGCGTGAGGAGATTGAGGTGCAGAGTTGAGGAGTTGAGAGATAGATCTGGGTTTCATCAGCATAGAGCTGTTGTTTGAAACCATGGAAAGTTATCAACTGGCCCAGGAAAGAGGTATAGATGGAGAACAAGAGGGGCCCAAGGACAGAGCCTTGGTGTAGCCCAACAGAAAGAGAAAGAGGGGTAGAGGAGATGTTGTTTTATGTGACACTGAAGGTGTGCTGAGATAGGTAGGAGGAGAACCAGGAAAGAGTAGAGTCACGGAGGCCAAGGGAGTGGAGTTTATTGAGGAGGAGTGGGTGGTCAACTGTGTCAAAGGCAGCAGAAAGGTCTAAGATTATGAGTATGGAGTACTGGCCATTGGTGTTGTGGGGTGAAGCCGGATTGTAGGGGATCGAGAAGGTTGTTGTCATTGAGGTAGCAAGCTTGGAGGCAAACAGGAGCAGGGAAATGGATTCTTAAGTTATTCAAACAGGTGGGGTCGAGTGAGGGATTTTTAAGTACGGGGGTAACCAGTGCATGTTTGAGTGGAGAGGGAAAGGTGCCAGAAGAGAGGGAGAGGTTGAAGATGTGGGTTAGAGAGTTTAGAATAGAGCAGGAGGGTGATCATAGTAGTTGTGAGGGGACAGGGTCCAGGAGACAAGTGGTGGGAAGGTGCTGTGGAAAGGAGTTTGGCAACATCCTCAGAGCTAGAAGGATTGAAGGAGGAAAGTGTTGAGTGGGGTGCTGGACTTGGTGTGTTGGTTGGTGGAGGAAGCTGGATGCAGGATATCTCATCACAATTTTGTTTTTGAAGTGATTGGCAATCTCCTGGAAAGTGAGAAAGTTGGTGGGTGGAGGCAGTGGGGGATGGAGTAAGGAATTAATGATAGAAAAGAGTTGACAAGGCTTGGATGAGAGGGATTTGATGAAAGTGGTGTAGTAGATTTGTTTAGCGGAGTGGAGGCAGGAGTTGTATTTCAGAAGGGCAGATTTGTAGAAGGTGAAGTCTTTTAGGGATTCTGTTTTACGCCACATTCTCTCAAGAGCACGGCTGCATTTCTTGAGACTTTTGGTGTCATCTGTTTGCCAGGGTTGTAGCAGGTGAGACCTGGTCCTGCGTGTAGAGATGAGGGGAAGTGTGTCCAGGGAGGAGGACAGTATGTTGTTGTAAACAGAAGTGGCTAGGTCTGGGACAGGGGTGTGATTTTATCATAAAGGCAATCAGTAGCAGAATGAAGAAGAGAAGGGTTGAGTTGGCAAAGGTTCCTGAGGGTAACTGTATGCAGGTTGGCATCATGGGAGGTAGGAAACAAGGAGAGTGTAAAACTGATGAGGTTGTGATCGGAGAGACGAAAGGGGGTGTTAGAGAAATTGCAGGAAGTTCAGAGGTGGGAGAATACAAGGTCAAGAGTGTTGCCATTAGAGTGAGTGGAGGTTTGTGTCCATTGTGTTAGGTTGAAGGAGGAGGTTAAATTATTGAGTAGTTGGGAAGTGGCTGAGGTCTTAGCATTGACTGGAATGTTAAAGTCGATAAGGATGATGGCAGGTACTTCAGAGGAGAAGAAGTAGGGTAGCCATGCAGAGAAGTCATCAAGAAAACATGATACAGGGCCAGGGGGTCGGTAAATTACTGCAACCCTCAAACAAAATGGAAAAATAGAGGAATGCAGTGCACTTCAAAAGAACAGAGGAGAAGAGAGGGAGATGTAGGAAGAACCTGGAAGGTGCTATTTGGTGAGAGGAGAGGTCCAACTCCACCCCCTATTCATCTGCTGGATGGGTGAGTGAGTCCAGAGGAGGTCACCATGGCAGGGGACAGCTGGAGAGGTAGTGTCGGATTCCCGGAGCCAGGTTTTGGTAATAGCAAGGAAATTGAGGAAGTTGGAGGAACATGTCATTAACAGAGGCAAGTTTGTTGGAGACAGAGCAGGCATTCGAGAGGGCACACCTAAAGGGGGGGGGGCTGACTCTCACAATCAGGGGAATTGAGATAAGACAGTGGGAGTTGCGGCTATTGTCAGAGAAGCTAGACTGCCAGTTCTGGGGGAGAGAGTTAGCTGGAGAAGGGCCAGGGTTTGGGGCAATATCCCCAGAAATAAGGAGTAGTAGGAGGTTGAGGGCAGTAAGGTGGGGATGGGACCTATTACAAGGGCTGGCACTGCAGTGAAGTAAAAGTGGTGGCATTGTGTGCAGTAATATTGAGAGGGCAAAAGTAAGGGGGATATGTATAGGCTGTGGGGTGGCAAAGGGGGGTTAAGAAATGAGAGTTTGAGGAGAGAGGGCGTTACGAGCAAAGAAGATTAGTATGAGCATGTTTGAGAGTAGAGAGAGGGGAAAAGAAGGCAGAGTGAAAGAGAAATAAAAAGGGAAACTTAAAGAGTTTGTAATGGATAACTAATGTTTGTACTTGCCTTTAAAGTAGTGCCTTATTTAAAGTGCCGTTTTGAAAGTGCCAAGCACTTAAATGTCACAGTGGCACTTTACCCAAGCAGTGGCCAGTCTGTCCCTCACCAGCCGTGCCAGAGTTAAACTGAATTTATACTGGGATGGAGTTGGGGGAGGTTAACAATTATTAAATTTAGAGCTAATCAAAAGGTGCATGGAGAAAGTGTTTTTTTTGCTAAGCAAGAGACTGCCAGATAAGCATAGATGTTCGATCTTGGTCAAAACACCATAATAAAAGTAAGTGTAACCTCAACAGAAAAGTATAAACAGCAGTTTCAAAGTCTTAAAGCGGTAGTAAACCCGCCTGATAAAAAAATAAAAAAATCCTGCAAGACAATAGCATAATATGTTAGTATGCATCGCATACTAACATGTTATGAAATACTTACCTTAGAACGAGGCACCCGTTGCCCCAGTCGGTCAGCGCTAAGGACGCTGACATGATGGTCCTCTTCTTTCTCCCGGGTACGTGGCTCTGGCGCTGTGAGTGGTAAAATGGGAATGCTTAACAAATAATGAAATTAATATTTTTTTTTCATCAATTAACAACGTACAATGTTCATAAACAGAAAAAAATGTAAATCAAATTTATATTTTGTGTGTTGGTCCTCTAAACCAGTGGTTCTCAACCCTGTCCTCAAGTACCCCCAACAGGGCCACGTTTTTGGGACTTTCTCTTAGATAAAATAGCTGTCCAAAATACCAAGCTAATGACTGATTTAAAGCACTTGTGCAAGATAAAGGAAAACCTGCAAGCATGGCTTGCTGGGGGTACTTGAGGACAGGGTTGAGAACCACTGCTCTAAACCACGTAGATTCTCCTATGTACACTTGCACCCAGTTTTTTAAGGAACTTGGCAGGTAGGTTGTTCCAAACATTTAGGATAACTAACCCAGATCTTCTGTGAATTTATGCTTTCTCAATTGTTTCTGTCTCTTTATGAAATCCAAGCAGACTCAAAGATGTTGAGATCAGGGCTCCGCAGGGGCCATACTATTACACTTTTTTTTTTTGCTGAACATAGTTCTTTATTACTTTGGCTATATTTTAGAGGGCATTGCCCTACTGCAAAATTAATTTGGGAAGGATCATATGCCTCCCTATTGGTATTTCAAGCTTTTTCAGCATTAGGAAGACCATTATTTTTTACCAAATCCACAAATCCATGTGCAGAAATGCAGCACTAAATCTGTAAGGAACCTTCGCCATGCTTCATTGTTGCATGCAGATATTCATGCCTGTACTGTTCTCAAGGCCTTCATTTTAAAAGCTACACTGTTACAGTGCACCTGCTGCAATGTTTCTGCACACTATTTCTTGTGTTTTAGTTTATAGATGACTTGCTTGGCCTTGTTTCCATGTTGTAGATATGCCTGACATGGAAGTCGTATTTTCCGTGAAGAGTATTTCTGATCCCTGTAGATACTGTAGGTGTACCAGGTTTACATTGGTTTCTCCTAAGTCTGAGCTGATGCAGCTGGACATTTTTTGATTGCGAAAGTCAGCATGATGTGTCTTTCATCTGCTGCAATAAATTTCCTTGGCCATCCACTGAATTTTAGTCCTCAAAGTAGCTTGCTTTTCTTTGTTTCCGAAAAAGAGTTTCAGAACATTTTGAAACACATGTCTTTTTTTAAAGGTCTGCCTGTGGGAGACCTTGGTGATGCGGTAAGGCCACTATGTGTCTTGATGTTGTGCTTAGTCCTGTCTGTGTGTAAGATTTTTTTTATGTTGAAATGTGTTAGCACCTGTTTGATATAATTGTTTAATCATACACTGGACCATATGCATGCAAAATCCTTAACTATGTCCAAGTGTACCTGGAATAATTTAAACTGCAAAGTAAAAAGGTGGAAAACCCAAATATTAATTTGATTTCGTTTTTTCCTGTTTATGCACTTTGTAGGGTGTATAGGCCTCATTCACGTATGCATACTTAAATGTAAACCCATATGTGGACCATGTTTTGCCTGCACAGGATGCACAGGTGTTCTGTGCATCTACATGGAAGATGTCCCATTCATGCCAATTGGGAAGTGGCTACACAGATGTAGTGGCTGCATTGTCTGCATTCAGGGAAATACACCTGCACCCACATAGATGTCAAATCTGGAGAAGTGGCTGTGCCCAGGCAGCCACTGAATCCCAACTGACATGAATGGGACCGATTGCATGCGGATGCACTGAACACCTGGGCAATCCCATGCAGACAAAACATGCAGCCGCTGTACAATAGAGCACAGATTAAGAAGTAGCACAAGGAGCCAAATGGTTCATGTGCTGATAAAGGATTAGGCCCCTTTTCACATGGGCAGACCGATCAGATTCGCCTGTCAGTTTTTTAGGCGGACCTGATTGGACCTTCCATTGCCCTCTATGGAGCGCCAGTTGTCAACGGACATGTGTCTGTTGACACCCGCTAACATCCGTTCTAATTCTATCTGCTAAAAACAGACAGATGGGGGATCTGTTCCCCATCTGTCTGGCGAATCGGGTCGGATGACAGTCGGATGTAAATGGACAGGCGGTCCATTGACATCCAACTGCCCATAGGGGACAGCGGGCGGCGTCTGTGTCTGCTCTGCATAAGTGGAGTGGACACAGACAAATCACCTGCCTGCTCAATGGGGATCAGCGGACTTATTCCCTGCTGAGCGAGTGGACTCCTGGCAGGGTCTGCCCCATGTGAGAGGAGCCTTATGCTTATAGTAGAATAAAGCAAAGCAAGAGAAAGATGCGCTTATCATTGTGTTGCTTCTCCAGTCACAAGCTGGGGGAGGGTCCATTAGCTGTAAACAATTGGGTTAAATGATGCTGACTATTAGACTGCAGACATCTAACAGTGGAAAAGAAGCACTACATGGGATAGCTCAGGATTCGGGTGAATATTGCAGCAGATGCTGTTTTTTATTTTATCTTTTAATGGGTTTTTAAATATTTATGACTGGAGCTCTACTTTAAAGAAATATGCCATGTTTATCTGATCTGTGTAAAATTGCAGTTGTTTGCTTAATTATCAAGAAAGCCTTCCTGTAATCGAAAGATGCCAGTGTGTTCTTGATTGCTTTACTATGCTCTTTATTATCCTTATTACTATAAATGTGTGCAATATCAATGAACAATATATGTTTACCTTTTTAAAACAACATAGGTTATCCAGATCCTCCCTTTTCAGAAGCAGTTTATCGCAGCAGTAAGATCCGTGAAGGTATATTGCACAACTAAGATTAGTTTTCAGGAATGTGCATGGGATGTGTTGCAGCAGGTTTATGCAATTGCAAACAATGTGGCTTATTTAATAAAATATCATTAGTGCATACCTGGTGCTGAAATGTGAATGCAGTTTTTACAAGACTGGCAAAGAACGGTAAAGCATTTATGAAAGCTGGAGAAAATGCAAAAGTAATAGTTTTGTTTCAAGGAAAATGATACTTATAACAGTTAATATGTGATACAGTTTTTTAACCTGCACTAGAAATATATCATCTAGTTGGGTAGAATGCACAACACACACTGACTTTTTTTCTCCATTTTTTATAAATGAAATCAGTAATTTTCTGTTTTTCTTTTTACATTTTACTATTGCTAATCTGCATTTATTGTTTACACCATATTTGCATAAAATTATACATTAAATAAGCGGAAAATAATAGCTTGCTTTTAATGCATATCATTCTAGTTTCATTAAAAGATGTCATAATATTACTTTTAATGAAGTATAACATAAAAATGTGTTTTATATGAAGAATAAGTGCACATTATTGTTATTGTTTATCAAAATAACAATAAGCTGTTGTTCGCAATACCTAGTCTATTCAATGTCAGCAGCCCCTACCATTTTTTCTATACAGAACAGGCCTTTACTGAAGTGTCTGGAACCACTTAGAAAAGGAAATGGGCCCAGGTGACAGTCTGATGACAAAGGCTGTTTTATGAAAGGAGGCTTCCTTGGTATCCCTTTTGATTTACTTTTGTACATTTGCTCATGCCTGAAAAATAATTGCAAGTTATGTATATGTTAAAGTATATGTTAAGTATATGTTATGACACAGGCACAGGGGAACTTATTGTGCTAATACAGAGGGAATAGGAGCATTTTATACAAGTGGCTTAACAACCACTTTAACCACTTGCCGTCCGTAGGACGTCATATGACGTCCTCCATTTGCAGTGGCTATACTGGGATGATACCTGCAGCTACAGGAATCATCCTGGTAACAGAATTTTAAGCAGAAGGTTCCCTGTATGGCAGAAGTATTTCAAGTAGATAAACAGCCGCTCAATCACTTCTGGGGGTCGCTGCCTTTCCCAGGCTCTGCCATCCAATCGAGGAGCACTCCTACTGGCAACTCCTCCTTTTAAATAATATGCTCAGAACCATATACAGTATATAAGAATGGCTTTAGGAAGCAAAGTGGAATTCACGGCTGTCAATCCTACCACAACTATCTGAGGATAGCAAGAGCAAGGAAACTGTAAGAGATCACATTTGCAAACTTGTTTGGTTTTCTTTGATGTATTGAAGAGTTAAGGTGTGTTTAAGTGCACTTATTCTTGAAAATGCATGTAGATTTAATTTCTATTTTGAAAAATGACCTTGTAAGGAATGTGGCTATCAAAATCTAGCATTACTAAGATTGTGTGACATGGCTATTTTATGGCACTTTGCCTGTTGGCTGTGTATAAGGTATGCATATGCATCAGCTTATTGCTTAAAACTTTTATGATACATGTTTTGGAACTTCTGAGCTGTCAAAACATATGAGCCATGAACCTGTTTCAAATTTGCTGTTGCGTGCCAAATTTCTTATGCTTAGTGTGAACAGTGGCTGCATGATGTAAAATATGCCATAACCCTTAGCCTGTGGTTTTTATATCTCCAGAACTTTAGAATTGTTGAATTTATGTTTTATCACTGCTTAAAAAATGTAAAACCATAACTTATAATTATGTGTAATATACTTTATTTTTCTTTACCTGTTACCTCGCTATTAGTGACCCTTTTCATTTTTTAATGAGTAGCAAATAGCTTTAGCAGCTTCCTTGCAACTAAGAAAACATAAAAATCTCTATGTCCTGATGAACATATGCACCAATTTTCTTGTTACTGGAATGTATGTAAAATATTCATTATACAATAAAGTTTTTTTCTATGTTGGAAAAAAAGACCTGTGTAATATGTCAAGAGACTGACATATTTGGGAAATTATACACATAACAGTTAATATAGCTACCCAGTTTTGTCTGAATTGTGCATCTTGGTAAGTGGTTACATTTTATATGGAGACACAAAGGAAAAAAAATAATTTTCCAGTAGGTTGAGGAATGTTTAGGACTTCTCTCAGGATTTAAAGTGGAACTGAAGCTTTGCTATGTTATAGGGAGCATTTAGAAATTTTAATAGCGCCTAAGCAGTATGATCAAAAATGTACCCTTTGTCTTGATTATTTCTATAAAAAAAAAAACAGTGCACTTTCTGGTATGTGAGTGTGCCTAGGAACTCCTGTGCCTACAGTCTCAAAGTTGTGCAGCTGCAGTGTAAGATCTAAGCCAACCCAAAAAAATACTGCTCCTGTCTCTTTAATATGCAATTAGCAGCATGGTGCTTTTGCTTTTTAAATTATCCCTCTGTATCCCCTAAAATATCTGTTTGATAATTCCAGGTCATGACTTCCCCCCTGAGTGCTAACTCCCCTATCATATTAGTTGATCATGAGAGCCCGTGGTCTATGCATGTCTGTCACTAGCAGCTTACCTCTTTTCCTCTGCCTGTCTTCAACTCCCCCCTCCCTCTAACTGACAGTAGGTAGAGTCTCTTTTCTGCTCTCATAATTAACTTTTAAAGCCCCCATTCCCTCTTTATTAGAACAAGAAGTTTGCTTGTGTCTGTGTCATATCATAAATATTCTTATCTATATAGATAACACTTGGTCCCACCCTCAGGAACTCTTTGCTGAGCAGAGGAAAGAGAAAAATGACAACTGATACTAGGAAGCCTGTGGGTAAGCAATACAGAGAAGTATATACAGTTGTGCTCATAAGTTTACACACCCTGGCAGAATTTATGAATTCATGGTCATTTTTCAGAGAATATGAATGATAACACAAAAATGTTTCTTTCACTCTTGGTTAGTGTTTGGCCGAAGCCATTTATTATCAATCAACTGTGTTTACTCTTTTTAATCATAATGACAACAGAAATTACCCAAATTACCCTGATCAAAAGTTTACATACCCTGGTAATTTAGACCTGATAACATGCACACAAGTTGACACAAAGGGGTTTGAATGGCTTTTAAAAGTAACCACCCTCACCTGTGATCTGTTTGCTTGTAATCAGTGTGTGTGTATAAAAGGTCAATGAGTTTCTGGAGGCCTGACAGACTTTTGCATCTTTCATCCAGTGCTGCACTGACATTTCTGAATTCTGAGTCATGGGGAAAGCAGTAGAATTGTCAAAGGATCTCCAGGAAAAGGTAGTTGAACTGTACAAAACAGGAAAGGGATATAAAAAGATTTCCTAGGAATTGAGAATGCCAATCAGCAGTGTTCAAACTCTAATCAAGAAGTGGAAAATGAGGGGTTCTGTTGAAACCAAACCACGGTCAGGTAGACCAACTAAAATTTCAGCCACAACTGCCAGAAAATTGTTTGGGATGCAAAGAAAAACCTACAAATAACTTCAGGAATCTCTGAAAACATGTGGTGTAGCTGTTTCAAGATGCACAATAAGGAGGCACTTGAAAAATGATGGGCTGTCGCCAGAGGAAGATGAGTTGCCAGAAGAAAGCCATTACTACGCAAATGCCACAAAGTATCCCACTTACAATACGCCAAACATCATAGAGACAAGCCTCAAACCTTCTGGCACAAAGTCATTTAGAGTGATGAGACCAAAATTTAGCTTTTTGGCCACAACCATAAACCCAACATTTGGAGAGAAGTCAACAAGGCCTGTGAAACACGGAGGTGGATCGCTGATGTTTTGAGGATGTGTGAGCTACAAACGCACAGGAACTTTGGTCAAAATTGATGGCAAGATGATTGCAGTATGTTATCAAAAAATACTGGAGGAACATTTTCATTCATCAGCCAGGAAGCTGCTCATGGGACGTACTTGGACATTCCAACAAGACAATGATCCAAAGCACAAGGCCAAGTCGACCTGTCATTGGCTACAGCAGAATAAAGTGAAGGTTCTGGAGTAGCCATCTCATTCTCCTGACCTCACTCTCATTGAGCCACCCTGGGAAGATCTCTAAAGTGCAGTTCATGCAAGACAACCCAAGAATTTCCAGGAACTGGAGGCTTTTTGCCAAGTAGAATGGGCAGCTTTACCATCTGAGAAGATAAAACGCCTCATTCACAAATACCACAGACTTCAAGCTGTCATTGGTGTTAAAGGGGGCAATACAAAGTATTAAGAACTGGGGTAGCTAAACTTTTGATCAGGGTCATTTAGGTAGTTTCTGTTGTCATTATGATTTAAAAAGAGTAAACACATTTGTTGGATAATAAACACTAACCATGAGTGAAAGAAATGTTTTTGTGTTCTCTTTCATATTCTCTGAAAAATGGCCAAGAAATCATAAATTCTACCAGGGTATGTAAACTTATTAGCACAACTGTATATGTTATGACACAGGCACAGGGGAACTTATTGTGCTAATACAGAGGGAATAGGAGAATTTTATACAAGTGGCTTAACAACCACTTTAACCACTTGCCGTCCGTAGGACGTCATATGACGCCCTCCATTTGCAGTGGCTATACTGGGATGATACCTGCAGCTACAGGACTCATCCCGGTAACAGAATTTTAAGCAGAAGGTTCCCTGTATGGCAGAAGTATTTCAAGTAGATAAACAGCCACTCAATCACTTCTGGGGGTCGCTGCCTTTCCCAGGCTCTGCCATCCAATCGAGGAGCACTCCTACCGGCAACGATGGCTGTACAGCACAGAAAGAGAGGAACTGATGTTGTTCCTCCCTCCCTGTGACCCCGGAAACCAGAAGCGGCAAGGATTTCCTCACTTCCAGTTTCGGTTCTTTGTTAGCACCTAGCCATTAGCATTAGCATTGTAATAGCAATACATTTAATACATAAAACCAAAATTAAAGAAACAGTGTAAAAAAAATAGTTTTAGATACAATAAATAACACAAATGCAAACGCATATGTAAGTCCCATATTCACATGTAAACGGAGAGCAAGAGCAATAATTCTAGTGCCAGACCTCCTTTTTTTTTTCCAATAACAATTTTTATTTTATTGAAGGTTTAAACAATACAAGGTATGCATAAAGGTTCCATACAATCAGCAACAAATATGCCTAAAGGCACAATAAAATTTTGTACAACTCAATGGAGCATTGTGAGACATGGTAGCGAGAGAGACGTGGGGTCGCTATCCTTCTGTGGGGTGATAGTCAGTTGAGAGTGTATCTACACCTGTCAGACAGGAGCAACCTATGCTTGCTGTGGGTGGGTGGGTACAGCTCCCTTCCCTCCCCCGCACCCCAACTGGGCTCAAACTGTGCGGGAAACGGGACGGCCACACCCCTCCCTCCCGATTTTATTCTTGCCTTGTCTCTTCCCATTTTCGTCAGCCGTGGATTATTGAGAGTGTATCTAGCAATGTCTTCAACGCCTTTAACATTCTACTATAGCTTAAGGGGCTTGTATCAAAAAGTCTAGGTAACAATCGACTGTAGTACGGGAGTGTTTGGAGGGTACGGTATTTACCCAGTGTGACACTGGTGGTATGTATATAAGGTCGTAAGAATACCCGCTGGTTATAATCGTGGTCTCCTATGATAGGAGTGAGTTTGTGGAGGTGGGTCTTGGGATTGTCTGGGATATTGTATAGCCTACTCCAGTATTTTATGGTTAAACTGTTATGAATGGTCGGTTGTCAACTTGATGGGGGTCTACATATCCTAATAACAATGATAGTGTAAAATGAATCGTGATGAAAGGCTTGTGAGTATGGAGGTGGGCATGAAATGAAAGTGTAGGGAGGGGTCAAGAAGCGGTGGGGGGGTATGAAAGGGGGGCAGGAGAGGGTATCAGGAGTCCCCTTGGTCTCTGACAAGGGTCTCCGACCGGCGTTATAGCTAGCTCATTTGGCTTGAGTTATAAATGTGTGGCAGGTGTTTTGGCGATTCTTACATAGAACTCCAATGCCTCAGGTGGGAGTTCTCTGGCTTAGCCCTCTCTTGAGAGGGCAGTATATGCGTTTCAAGATACAGTACCTTGCGAAAGTATTTGGCCCCCTTTGAACTTTGCGACCTTTTGCCACATTTCAGGCTTCAAACATAAAGATATAAAACTGTAATTTTTTGTGAAGAATCAACAACAAGTGGGGGACAATCATGAAGTGGAACGAAATTTATTGGATATTTCAAACTTTTTTAATAAATAAAAAACTGAAAAATTGGGCGTGCAAAATTATTCAGCCCCCTTAAGTTAATACTTTGTAGCGCCACCTTTTGCTGCGATTACAGCTGTAAGTCGCTTGGGGAAGTCTCTATCAGTTTTGCACATCGAGAGACTGAAATTTTTTGCCCATTCCTCCTTGCAAAACAGCTCGAGCTCAGTGAGGTTGGATGGAGAGCGTTTGTGAACAGCAGTTTTCAGTTCTTTCCACAGATTCTCGATTGGATTCAGGTCTGGACTTTGACTTGGCCATTCTAACACTTGGATATGTTTATTTGTGAACCATTCCATTGTAGATTTTGCTTTATGTTTTGGATCATTGTCTTGTTGGAAGACAAATCTCCGTCCCAGTCTCAGGTCTTTTGCAGACTCCATCAGGTTTCCTTCCAGAATGGTCCTGTATTTGGCTTCATCCATCTTCCCATCAATTTTAAGCATCTTCCCTGTCCCTGCTGAAGAAAAGCAGGCCCAAACCATGATGCTGCCACCACCATGTTTGACAGTGGGGATGGTGTGTTCAGGGTGATGAGCTGTGTTGCTTTTACGCCAAACATAACATTTTGCATTGTTGCCAAAAAGTTTGATTTTGGTTTCATCTGACCAGAGCACCTTCTTCCACATGTTTGGTGTGTCTCCCAGGTGGCTTGTGGCAAACTTTAAACACCACTTTTTACGGATATCTTTAATAGTGTTGAGCGAACCCGGACTGTAACGTTCGGGTCCGTACCGAACTTTCGGGTGTCCGGGGCCCAAACACGGACATTTCAAAAAACGTTCGGGTTTGGGTCCGGGGTTCTGGTATTTTACTCCACGTGTTGAGAAGTTGCAGGGCAGCCAATCAACAAGCATTTCACTGGTTTGCCCTTAGAAGCCATCACAGCCATGCCTACTAATGGCATGGCTGTAATTGGCCAGTGCATCATGTGACCCAGCCTCTTTATAAGCTGGAGTCACTTGATGCTGCAGTCACATGCTCTTGGGTTGGCTGTAGGGAGAGGGAGCTGACGGCGTCGGGGAGAGATTAGAGACATTTTAACAACATCTGATCCTGCATCCTGAGATAGATTACTACTGCTGTGCTGTTGCTCTGAGGACAAATAGCAGAAATTTGAGATTTCACATACAGCTGCTTTGAGTTGCAGATCAAACTCTGCATAAAACAACGATCGCTACGATCTTGCACAACGATCAGATTGTTGGACTAATTTGAGATATCAAATACCGCTGCTTTGAGTTGCAGATCAAACTCTGCATAAAACAACGATCGCTACGATCGTGCTCAACGATCAGATTGTTGAAGGAATTTGAGATTTCAAATACTGCTGCTTAGAGTTGCAGATTGTGAATTAAACTCTGCCTAACACAACGATCGTTACGATCATACACATCGATCAGATTGTGGGATCGTACACAACGATCAGATTGTGAGATCGTACACAACGCTCAGATTGTGGGAGTAATTTGAGATTTCACATACTGCTGCTTTGAGCGATCTGACTGCACTAGGTAGAGGGACAGATTATTGTTCAAAAATCATCTCCTAGTTCTAAAGGGAGAGGTTTTAGCTGCAGCTGTAAGTGACAAATTTTTGTTCAAAAATCATCTCCTAGTTTATTTGATTTTAATTTATTTTCCCTATCCCCATTTTTTTGTAGGGCACTTGCCCCACTCTTACCCCCATTTTACTTCCTTTTGCAGCCCTCTAGCACTTGCCAGGACTTTGTTACAGCCATTTTTGTGCCTAAAAGTTCGGGTCCCCATTGACTTCAATGGGGTTCTGGGTCCGGGATAACGTTCGGGCAACGTTCGGAAGCCGAACCCAGACTTTTTCCCAAAGTTCGGACGGACCCGCAGAACCCGAACGTCCAGGTGTCCGCTCAACTCTAATCTTTAAGAAATGGCTGTCTTCTTGCCACTCTTCCATAAAGGGCAGATTTGTGCAGTATACAACTGATTGTTGTCCTATGGACAGAGTCTCCCACCTCAGCTGTAGATCTCTGCAGTTCATCCAGAGTGATCATGGGCCTCTTGGCTGCATCTCTGATCAGTCTTCTCCTTGTATGAGCTGAAAGTTTAGAGGGACGGCCAGGTCTTGGTAGATTTGCAGTGGTCTGATACTCCTTCCATTTCAATATTATCGCTTGCACAGTGCTCCTTGGGATGTTTAAAGCTTGGGAAATCTTTTTGTATCCAAATCCGGCTTTAAACTTCTCCACAACAGTATCTCTGACCTGCCTGGTGTGTTCCTTGTTCTTCATGATGCTCTCTGCGCTTTAAACAGACCTCTGAGACTATCACAGTGCAGGTGCATTTATACGGAGACTTGATTACACACAGGTGGATTCTATTTATCATCATTAGTCATTGAGGTCAACATTGGATCATTCAGAGATCCTCACTGAACTTCTGGAGAGAGTTTGCTGCACTGAAAGTAAAGGGGCTGAATAATTTTGCACGCCCAATTTTTCAGTTTTTATTTGTTAAAAAAGTTTGAAATATCCAATAAATTTCGTTCCACTTCATGATTGCGTCCCACTTGTTGTTGATTCTTCACAAAAAATTACAGTTTTATATCTTTATGTTTGAAGCCTGAAATGCGGCAAAAGGTCGCAAAGTTCAAAGGGGGCCGAATACTTTCGCAAGGCACTGTATACACGATAGGGATGCGTATTCCAGTTGACATGTTTACTGCGTGTAAGTCATGGTAGTATGCTATGAACTCAGTCATTTAGGTCATTAATCGTTTGTATTCGTAAGTAGTACAAAAGTGGAAGTGGATCCAGCAGGCCCACTTGCGTGAGATTTTAGATGGGGAATCATTTGCTGTGTGGATCAATTCTTCCATTTCAGCTATCTTATTCACTTTCTGTATCCAGTCAGGTATAGTCGGGCGCAAGGTTTATTCCAGAGTAGAGGAATGCACATCTTAGTGGCATTGATGAGGTGTATCATTAACCACTTCCCGCCTGGCGTATAGACAAATGACGTCCGGGCGGGTGGTTCATTATCCTGACTAGACATCTATTGACCCACTGCATTACTGACCGAGGTAAAAGGCTTCCATCCAAAGCCTTTTACCATGTGATCAGCCGTGACCAATCACGGCTGATCACAGTGTAAATAGGAAGAGCCGTTTATTGGCTTTTCCTCTGCTCAGGTCTGCAGACCTGAGCAGCGGAGAGCCAATCGGCTGCTCGCCTGATGAGGAGGGGCTGCGCAGAATGTTTATCAGCGCAGATACCCTCAGGATCACCCCACTGGACCACCAGGGAGCCTCCTAGGACCACCAGGGAGCCCCCCTGACATCGCAAGGAGGCCGCCCAGGACCACCAGGGAGGGAAAATGGAGGCCGCCCAGGACCACCAGGGAGCCCCCACTAGACCACCAGGTAAGGCCAATACAGTGCACTGTAGAGATGGCACTGTGCCCATCTATGATGCCTGCCAGTGCCATCCCTAACAGTGCTATATGCACCAGTGCCCACCAGTGCTACCTAAAAGTGCCACCTAAAAGTGCCACCTCTCAGTGCCCAGCAGTGCCACCTATCTGCCCATCAGTGCCCAGTGCCACCTATCAGTGCTGCCTATGAATGTCCATCAGTGCCACATATCAGTGCCCGTCAGTGTTGCTTATCAGTGCCGCCCATCAGTGCTGCATATGTGCCCCATCATCAGTGCAACCTCATCAGTGCCAATCTGTACTGCCTCCTCAGTGCCTGTCAGTCTAGCCTCATCAGTGTAGCCACATCAGTGCCCGAAAATGTACTTTATACAAAGTTTTGTGACAGAAACAAAGAAAAAAAATGTTTTTTTCAAAATTTTCGGTCTTTTTTTATTTATATCGCAAAAAATAAAAAACACAGAGGCGATCAAATACCACCAAAAGAAAGCTCTATTTGTGGGAACAAAATGATAAAAAGTTTGTTTGGGTACAGCATCGCACGGCCACGCAATTCTCATTCAAAATGCTACAGCACTGAAAGCTGAAAATTGGTGGGCGTAAAGTGTTCTAAATGCCCGGTATTGAAGTGGTTAAATACTTGCGGTATATGTGGATTGGTGTGGTCGAGTGATGAAGTATGAGCTGTGCTGCTGTAAAACTTAATGGGTATGAGCTTACTCTTGTGCATATGTCGTGTATATGTTGCCAAAATTGTTGGATCAGTGGACAGCTCCACCATATGTGTAGTATAGTTCACCTGATCCCGCCACATCTCCAGCACGTCTCCGGGACGTGTGGCAATATGGCGTGGAGCAGGGTCGGAGTGCGATACCATCTCATCAGAGTCTTGTAGTTGTTTTCTTGCACAGATACATTAAGTGACCCTTTATGTGCTAGTATGTTGATCCTTTCCCAATGTTCCTCCTCGAGGTCTTGTTGTAAGTCCCTTTCCCACTTTAAGAATGTGGAGCTACATGTGGGTTTTATGTCTGCTTGGTTTAGATTGTAAATATTTGAAATGAAGTGTTGCTGGTGTTCTGATTGTGTGCAAAGGTGTTCAAATGGAGTGAGGGGCCTTGAGGCAGTCGCGTTTCTATCGATGCTCCTCAGATAGTGTCTGAGCTGTAAGTAGGTCCACTGAGGGACATCTTTCTCCGGTGAGGTGGTTTGCAGGGCCGTACGATCTAATTGTTTACCGTCCTTATAAAAGTGGTACGCCTGTATGGACGGATGTGGCCATCTGTCAAGAAGGAATTGTGTAGACCTGCTCGGAGGGAATGCCGGGTTGAGTGTAAGGGTTGTGAGAGGGTCTGGTACTGTGGAAGTATTATGTTGTTTGTTCGCCCAGGTAAAGCATTTAAGGGTCGGGTGAATTAGCGGATGTGTCATCAGTGAGGGAGGTATGTGGGTTGACAGAATCCAGGGAGTGTCCTGTATAGGGATATCTGAGAAGGAGTTTTCAATGGGGATCCAATCTTTACTGTCATGATGTATATTCCAGTCGACAATGCGAGTTAGGTGGCATGCATGGTAATAGGTTTCAATGTCCTGTAGTCCTATGCCACCTTTGGATTTGGGTTTTATTAGCTGTGAGTACCTAATCCTCGGGTGATTATGCATCCATAGAAACTGGGTGAATTGTTGCCAAATGTGGCGAAAAAAAGTCTGTGGTATGTCAATGGGCACAGTTTGTAGCAAGTAGAGGAGGCGGGGAGTAAGTTCATTTTGATTATAGCGGCTCTACCGAACCAGGAGAAATTAGGTTTCTCCCAGTTTTTCAAGTCCGTTGTGATAGCTTTAAGTAGGGGAAGGAAATTTTTACTATAGAGCTTGGTCATGTTGGTAGGTAAGAATATCTCTAAATACTTTATCGCATCTTCTTTCCATCGAAAGGGGAAGTTTTCCTGACACTGGCTGGCTACTTCTCTGGGCAGGGAAATGTTCAGTGCAAATGAATTAGCTAGGTTTATCTTAAAGTTCGCCAACTGTTGAAACCTTTGAAGTTCTTCTAGTAAGTTCGGAATTGATGTGTGCGGTTCCCTCAGGAAGAGGAGGAGATTGTCTGCAAACGCTGCCACTTTGTATGTTCTGTTTGCTATTGACACTCCCTGTATGTCGTTGTTGGCTCTGAGGCAGCGGAGAAAAGGTTCCACAGTCAGCACAAAAAGCAATGGGGACAGTGGGCAGCCCTGTCTCATCCCATTGCTGATGGAGAAGGCGTTTGACAGGTGGCCGTTAACCCTTACCCGAGCAGTGGGTGATGTGTAAAGGGACATGATGTAGTTAAACATATTTTGGAGTCCGATGTGTCATAGCACCGATCCTATGTAATCCCAGGCCAGCCTGTCAAATGCCTTCTCCGCATCCAGGGACAAAAAAAAAACCTTGACAGTTATGTGAGAGCATCCAGTGTTGAATGTTGAGGGCTTTTGTAGTATTGTCCCTGGCTTCCCTACCAGGGACAAATCCTACTTGATCGTTGTTTATTAGGGTGGTCATAAAGGGGATAAGGCGATTCGCTAGAATTTTCGCAAAGAGTTTTACATCTACATTCAGCAAGGAAATGGGCTGGTAATTAGAACCTATGGTGTCATCTGTACCATCTTTCGGGATGACCATGACGTGGGCTTCAAGAAGACCGTTGAAAGGTAATGGGGAGGTGGGGATAGAATTAAATGCTTTAAGAAATGGGCCAGTTAAGATGTCTGTAAACGTCTTATAGTATGTTGAGGTTAAGCCATCTGGGCCAGGGCTCTTGCCTGCTTTGAGCTGTTTTATGGCTTGTTTAAGTTCGGTATCGGATATAGGTCGTTCCAGGCGGTGTGCCTTGTCCTGGGGGATGGGGGTTGGGCTGTACTTTTGAAGGAAATTTTTGATAAGAGATGTCTGCTTAGTGGTTTGAACTTTGTCTGGGGATTGTGCGGAAAGGTTATATAATTTGGTGTAGTAGGACTCGAACTGTGCTGCTATGTCTGCGTTTGATCTTTTTGCGGTACCCTGGGGGTCTCTAATCATATGGATGGTGTGAGCAGCTTTCGACTTTTGGAGGGCTCTAGCCAGGAATTTCCCACTTTTATTACCAAATTCATAATAAATTTTATGTTGTAAAATGAATTTGCTCCTGGTTTAGTTCCTCTCTTAAGAGTTCTTTAGTTTGTGTAGGTTTTTGGTAGTCTCGTTCGGCCTGTGAGCATTTATGTGCACTTTCGAGGGATCTAATTTTTTGGGTTAGATCGGTTAGGGTTTGAAAGTGAGATTTTTTCTTTTTGGTATTAAGCGCTAACAAGTGCCCTCTAATGACACACTTATGGGCTTCCCATTGTGTTATGTGGGGTGTGTCCGGAGTGTCATTCTCTGTGAAGAAGTGCCCTCTGCAGTCCTTGATGAAGGCGATGTCTTGTTCGTCTCTAAGTAGGGAGGGATCGAGACGCCAGGTCTTGGTGATAGTACATCTGTCTGATAGTGTCAGAGTCATGGATATGGGATTATGACCTGAAAGGATCATTGGTTCAATCGTTGCTTGAGTTAGAAGTGGCAGGTCTGACTGAGAAATAAAGAGGTAGTCAATTCTGGAATACCTATTGTGTGGGGCCGAGTAGAAGGTATAGTCTTTGTCGGTTGAATGTAATGTATGCCATGAGTCGTGTAGAAGAAGTTTTTGGAGGGACATCTTAATCCGGCAGAGGGTTTTGTACGGCAGGGATGAGGTGTTGGAGGACGTGTCAAGGATTGGGCAGAGTGGTATGTTAAAGTCACCTCCCAGGATGGTTAGGCCTGTTCGGAATCCAAGCAATGATCGTGTTACGTTTTGGAAAAATGAGGCTTGTGATGAATTGGGGCTGTAGATATTTGCCAATGTGACAGGTCTGTTATCAATCTGACCTTTTAGAAGGACATGCCTTCCTTCCTCATCCACTATCGAGTCTGATAATTGCCATTTCAGGTGTTTGGAGATCAGTATAGAGACCCCTTTTGTCTTGGCTTGTGGGTTGGTTGCGTGGAAGTGTATGGGGAAGCGTCGGTCTGGGAGTTTAGGAGTTCGGTCTGTTCAGAAATGAGTCTCTTGCAGGAAGACTACATCTGCCTTGAGTTTGCGCATTAAATCGAGTACCTGACTGCGTTTTTCTGGGGAGTTAAGTCCCTTCACGTTAAGTGAGACCACCTTCAGTTTTTAAATAGTCTGACAATTTTCTGTGGTAGCCATTTGTTGCATGCCACATGTTTATTTACCCATTCCCGGGTGCTTACTATTAGTGGTAGGTTTAAAAAAAAAGGGGCGGCCAAGTATAGAACTTGGGTGAATCGTATTGTGCGTACTGCCAAATCGAGAGCCCCCGATAGAGACCAAGAGGCACAGGAATGGGAATCGGGGAGGGTAGAAGGGGAGGGTAAGAGGCGAGGGTAAGGTGATCCCTGGGAGTGGATCAATAGAGATGTACCAGTGATAGGAAATCAGGTGTGTGTCCTATCAGGGGGTGTAAGGGGTGAGAATGGTGGAAGGGGTAAGTCTGGTAGAGGTCAATGAGGACCAAAGGGTTCCCACTGGGTGGGGGTAACGGTTGGCTATGAGACGAGTAGGGGTCGAGCGTGCTGTCAGATCATCAGGGGAGGATATGCTTATTTCAATAATATGAAGCCTTAGTTTAAAAACATAGTATCTTGGGGAGGTTGGTTGAAGCTTCAACCTTCAAGGTCAGTCGGTTACGGGGGTAAGTCTGGCGTAGGCCCCCATGGGGGGAGTTTCCGTCATGTGGACCAACGTAGGTCTATCATTTGGGCCATTGGGGTCCCAATAGTAGTTGTGTGAGCATATAGGCTTGATTTCCGTCATGGCCATTAATAGCGAGCAACTAGATATATATTAGGGTAACAACATATGATCTGGAAACACAAACCTCAGGTTATTTGTTTCAGTCTGTGCTTGAGCCCAATGAGCATCCATTCCAGGAGGTAAAATCATGTCACGGCCCAGAGTGCCGGTATCTTGTGTTGATCCATGTGTGCGAGTCTCCCCAGGAATCCCTAAAGAAGAGAGGATGTATTAGCCCTCCCAGCCGCACAGGGCGTATAACTCTCAAAGTATAAAGAGGAGTCAGGTACATTCAGCGTTCACCGGGGGAAGAGTCACACACACCGATGCCCTAAGTCGCGTCTCACAAACCTTGTGGGGGGAGGAACTTCCCTAAACAAATGGCTAGTGGTGCAGGAGCGTTGTTGGCACCCCCCCTCCATTATGAGAATACACTATCATGATTGGAGTAGGCGGAGGTAGTGACTTCAGGAAGTGTATCTTCCCCAGGAGGGGGTCTAGGGTTGCATAGTGGGGTGAAAGTGATTAAGGGGAGGGGGGGTCAACTCGCCACTGCCCAAATATCTCTTTTAGCCAACTATAAACATTCTTAGAGTAACTAGAGAACATTACACACATTTTACAACCAGTGTCGTATTCGCCAGTGTTGAGCCGAACCAGGGTATACTTTAGTCTTATTCCAATGTCATTCCACAAACTACGGCGGGTGTGCGTGTATAAATGGCAGTCGGAGCACGGTGCATATAATATATAAGTATGGAATTGGTTACATCAGATGAGATGGGGTGCGTAATAAGCTCAACCCCTATAGGAACACCTGGGTCGGCTCTAGTCATTCAGCTTTATGATAAATAAACATAATAAACAAACTTCAGTGCTCTGCCGCCATTTGCTTAGAGCCATGGCAAAAACAAAGGCCAAAGGCCATACAATCTTCTGTCATTGCAAAGGCCCCAATAGATGTGAGGATACATGTAGCCCATTGTTTTGAGGTATGGCGTGTCTCTATGAGGGGTCTAATGTATGGCCTCTGTTTCATCATCAGCCCAGGCCGTACAGTGGCCAGGTCAGGGCATAGAGTAGAGATTATGAGGCCGCTATAAGAGAGAACTTAAATCATGGGGAGAGAAAAAAAAAAGGGGGGGGGTGAAAAATAAAGAGGAGTAAGTTCTGTTCAAATCTCCAGAGCTTCAGTCTTAGTAAAGGCAGTTCTTGCGCAATGGACATAAATGTCGACAGTATATAAGGGGGCCTGGCAGTTATATACTTTGGTTTCCTTTCTGATTGCTTTAACTGCTTGTGGTAAGGGTGTTTCTAAGATCAACAGTAACGCTCGTCATGCTTATCGCGTGACAGTATAAAGGCTGAGCTTGTCACTTGACCATGGCTATTTGTGGGCAAGCCTGGTAGGTTATCGAGAAGGTAATGGCGTGGGAGCAATGAGGCTTAGCAGTATAGGTGGGGGGGAGTAAAGAGGGATGTTTGTCTTTACCTTGTCTAGCCGAAGTGTCCTGGGTAGCGGGCTAGTTGCGTCCGGTATCAAGGGTTTAGGAGACAGAAATTTTCAGAAAAGGGTGTGACCTTGGGAGAAGACTCACTGTAGATGACAGGTGTTGGTCATGCTTCCCGGATCTCCGTCTGAAGGCGGCACCTTAGTTGTTCTCTTGACGTGGTCTCCTGTGGGCCAGAGAGGCTGTGGGGCTTGCACGTTGATCGTTCCTGTTTCTCGCTGGTCTGGGTGGGTGTGGAGAGGTTGATCTTCGGCGTCGGATGTTGAATTTGTCTCTGACTGGGATAGCGTCCATCGACGTGACTCTCTGAAGGGAGGGACCCCTGGCCGGGCTACCCCAATCAGGGAGGTCAGGCCTTGCAATGTTGAGTGCTTCACAGAAGGCAGGTAGCTGTGCGTTCCTGAGAGGAGGCTGAGAGGCAGAATGGGAATTTCCATCTGTACACTATATTTTTGGAACGTAGGAGGTCCAGCAGAGGGCGTAGATCTCTCCTGCGCTGCAGGGTGATGGGGATAAATCTTGAAAGATCTTAATCTCAGTTCCCTGATAGAGCAGGTTTTGGCGATCTCTTGCACTTCTTAAGATTTCTTCTTTGATTTTAATGTTTACAAGACAGCATATCATGTCTCTAGGTGGATCTACATCTCTGCCCCTAGGTTTCAGAGCTCTATGCAGCCTCTCATAATCAATGGGGTTTTCAGGGGGTCTGCCCAGGAGGTCGTTAAAAATGGCGACCGTAGCTTGTGGCAGACGGGTGTGATCAACAGTTTCTGGGATGCCGCTCACCCTTAGGTTGTGGCGGCACCCCCTATTGTCCAGGTCTTCCAGGTGCCTATGTAGGTCCCTTAGCTGGGTGTCATGGGATCGAGAGTAAGCCTGGAGGCCGCATATAGCAGAGGCCTGGTGCTCAGCATGCTCCTCAATGTCATCCATGCGAGTAGCAACCGCCTGGATGTCCCTCCGGATGTCAGTTATGGCTGCTGCCAGGGATGCCTTGATGTCCTCAGCCACCGTTCTCAGGTCCTGCAGGCTGAGGGGCTGAGTTGCCGAGGTGGCGTGGTGGGACACATTGCGGCCGGATGGACTCAGGCTGGAGGAGCGGGCGGAAGCCGCAGAGGCCCGAGATGAAGCAGGGGCCTTGCGTGATTGTGATCGGAACATGTCCGGGATACTATACCCGGTCTGCTGATCAATGTCACTGGGGGAGCGAGAACGTGAGTGCGGGGGTGTCCCGCTCATTTTCCCCATTTTGTCTGGAGGTAGCAGGCTTACTGAGGCGCGTTAGACTGCCTCTGTGTCCGGAGCACGGAGATCAAGCGGCCATCCTCGCTCGGAGCCAAGCCACGCCCCCCAGACCTCCTTTTTAACTCTAAACTGGTTACCTGTAAAAATGTTTAAGCATCGCCTATGGAGAATTTTAAGTACTGTAGTTTGGTGCCATTCCACAGGCATATTTTTAAAGCATTACATGTTGGGTATCTGTGTACTCAGCATAACATTATCTTTTATATTTTACTAAAAAATGGGTATTATATTGTGTTTGTGTGCAATAAAAAAAGTGTATTTTTCCCAAAAAATTGTGTTTGAATAATAATAATAATCATCATTTTATTCTATAGGGCCTCTTCTTTGGAACAATGTATGTTGTTTATGTATCACTTTGGATAAATCTTGGACTGTGTTTGTATGTTTTTCTACGATTGGATTAATTAAACCTTCGTGTGGACTCCTCTTTTCTATATATATATATATATATATATATATATATATATATTGTGGTGGGGGGTTGGCTCAAGTGGGGATCACCTTCCCTGGGAAAAAGGTAGTCCAGACAGCAGGTCTTTGTTAAAAGCTGACTTGTAGCCAGTTTTATTTAAAAGGTTGCATGAAAAATCAAACAAACAAAACAGAAAATAAATCCTTGCCATCCAGGCTTTTACTAAACATTTCCAGGTTCCTAACTCTGAGGTGAAGGGTTTCTCCCAGTCACCCACATAACAAAGATAATGCAAACCCATTCTTTCAGTCACAAAGCAAAACTTCAGATCAGCAGCTCTCTCAGGTTTTTGGCTTCCTGAGTCCCAGGACAGAGCAAACCTTTGCTCTACTCGGGCTCGGACCGGATTCCTCCTTAATTTCCTGCAGATGAATGCATGCGAGGTGAAACATAACATCCATCGATCACCTCACCTTTCATAATGTCACTATATATATATATATATATATATATATATATATATATATATGCACAATGTTTGGGTGATCTAAGTAATTTTCTAGGAGAAAAGTGCCAGAATTGGCCCAGTAAGCAAATGGTTATGAGACTTGGAGTGGTATTTGGTGATATTACTAGGCACTGCTCATGATTATTTTTTCAGGAAGTTCTGACAAGAAAGGCAAACTCTGCCTGTACCAAAATGACAGTGCAAAACAAGGAATGGAAATTTCAAAATTTCAGAGACTAGTCCTTTTCTCTCTAGCTGCCATTTTTTGGGGGCTTAACTTCCAGAGTTCAGTTCCTCATTCATTTCTGTCTTTGTCCTCATGTGGGAGATTTCTCCTCATTGTATACCCTAGTGATGGGTGTTAAACAGAATAGAAATAGAAAATTAATATCTTCTGTGGAGACAGCATTTAACATCTTATTATAGAAACAAGGAAACAGACTGCATTCAGAAGATGACAGATGTTCTAACCCTTCCCCACTCTATAAAAAAAAAAGTTTGGGCTGGCTTGGGCTTTAGCAGTTTCATGGTAAAGCTTATTTTCTGAGTCTGATACACAACACAGTAAATAATCCCATACTAACATTTCCATTGCTACTGTAATGACTTTTCTTTTACATAATTAGTACAACTGTATGCTATTTTGGTCGATGAAACAACACAGAATTAAACCATTTTAGGACCGGAAGGAAGATATATCATTAAATATTCTAGCACCGCTAATTATAGTGTCATTCTCTTTGGTTTCTGTTATTTATCTCCCTTGTCTGATGTTAGCTGGCAATACTCAACCAGTTATTTTCCATCCTTTCTGGTTTGCATTATCTTTATGGGAAATTCTTAGTTGCCCTTTTATGTGAAAATGTGCATATGTACTTTGTTTTCAAGTAAAATCACTTGGTTTAGAAGGGTATCAAATAAGGATGAAGTTAAATAAATATATAATTGGAAGAGTTCCCTATCATCCCGCTATAACATATTCTTAAATTGCTTTCCGAATTATCCACTGTCTGCCAATAACATGCTGACTCAGAGAATATCCAAGGGTGGGAACTGCTGAGTCGTTTTTGCCAGCTACACCCTGCAGACAGTGAATGTGACTAAATGTCTACTAGAACTAAAGAAAGCTGATGGTCTTAAAGACACATTAAATGGTGCAATCCACTAAGAGTTATTAAACGAAAGCAAAAGGAGTGATGCAGTTAGTTTTTTGTAATATTACATTTCCATGCAGCGGACCAAGTTACAAGTTGATTTGTGAGAATATGTAGATAATTCAAGAGAGACTTATGTTAATCAACACGATGAGATATTTTTAAAGATAACAAACCCATAAAGAAGAAATGGTTAAATGGTTATAAAAATATGTTGAAAATAACATCTTTATGTGTGCTATAATTGCCTTTGAATGTCTCCCTCGCATGCAAGCCGATTTGCGGGTGTTCCTATTGTGGAGCTCAGTTGTTACCTTCCATCTGCTGTGAGCACACTTAAAGAGTAACTCCACTTTTGTTGAGACAACAACATTAACCCCCGGGTTACTGGGGGTTACTGTACATTGCATGGATTTTAACAATTTTTTTTTGCAGATTCTTACCTTTTTTTTTTCTGAAGAAATTCCTGCGTGTTTGTCTGTGGTATGTGTATGTAATATGTAAATCTAATGGGACTGGTTTCATAATTATCAACCAGCTGCTGCACTTGCAGGGCTCGGATGAGGAAAATTGCAGGGTCTGCATCCCTTTAGATGTGATTTCCATTTTGTTGCAGGGGATGCTTGATATCTGACTTGTATCTTAGGTTAGACTTTTGGAAAAATAAGTGAGCCAATCCCGCAAGCAAGAAATTATGCTTGTGGGGGACATTTTGTACACATTCTGTGTAAATAACACCTCCAGGTAGCCATATTGCATTGCATTTTACAGAAAATTACAGAGCTGCAGACTGCAAAGGAAAGGTCATTTTTAATAACATTCAATTACAATATGACTTGAGTCGCAATTCTGTACGCTATATTATTATTATTTTTTCATATTCATATTTTTTCCACAAAAGTGGAGTTACCCTTTAAGTTCAGTTCTCACAATAGTCTCAGTGCTCCCTGCAGGTATGCATATTCCTGCTCAGACCTAGCCCAGCAGGAACTCAAGTGGCTCATCCTTCCCCTCACAATTCATCACAGTAAATAAACAAAGTTGCCACACGCTGTGTGTAAAAGGTCAGAATCTGTGTTTATTGATGCTATCCTAAGTACAGCACAATACCTGTGGTCTGATATAGATTGGATAGCATCAATAAACAGATTGCGGCTTTTTACTCCTGGAATGTGGGTACTTTATTTACTGAGCTCTGTATTGTTTGTCATGCAGAAAGTTTTGCTGCCATGCTGCAGGCTGTGAGTGGGCCTGGGCTCAGTAGCCAATGATGAGAGAGCAGCACCACTCCAGGCGAAACAATCACTTCTCTGAATGGCAAGGTACTGGCCCAGTCCATGGCCTGGGCATAGTAGATGAATGTAAGAAGATAGACCGCACTCTGGACTTCAGAGAAAATTGGCTTTATTGTATAAAATCCACAAAAGACACCACAACCCCATAATGTCTTTTGTGGATTTTATACAATAAAGCCCATTTTCCCTAAAGTCTGGAGTGCAGTCTATCTTCCCACATTCTTCTACTGGGCTCAGTAGTGTTTAAAGGTTCACACATAAGTGGCTCTACAGGCCGCATTTGCACGGGCACAGCAGCCTAATTATTTAAATATGCTGCTGTGCCTGCATTTCATGCAGAAAAGAGGTTCCTACACCTTTTTTAAAATGCAGCTGGAGGGAAATCGCATGGTGCATTTGCACCATGCAATTTCCCACAACAGATAATGAGCTGAGTTTTCAGATGCATGGGGTGCCATAGCAGCTTACCGCACCTGTAGAGGAGCATTACAGTTTGGCTCAGGGTTGTAACAGAAAAAAAACGGACTGGATGGCAGCACTCCTGTGCAATGACTTTATTGTTTATCAAAATACAGCATACAGGTGAACCACTATGACCCACTGACGCGTTTCACACCAACGGGTGCTTAATCATAGCCAGTTTGGCTCAGGGTAGTTGTGGGTTTGGAAACAGGTTCCATTTACATGCTGTCCATCACTGCAACCACCCACACAAGTGTTAGCCTAGGCTTACAGAGAGTGATGCTTATCCCCCCTCTGCCTGCTGTAAGTACATCTGAGCTCAGTTGTGTTTTATGTTTACACAGAGTGGTGGTACCACTTTCCCCTTAGCTCTGTAAGGTGTTGTAGCAGTACTGGTCTCAGACTTTCAATCAGCACTAATTATAGTGTAATTCTGTTTGGTTTCTGTTATGTATCTTCCTTGTCTGATGTTAGCTTGCAATACTCAACCAGTGCTTTTCTATCTTTTCTGGTTTGCATCATTTTTATGGGAAATGATTAGTTGCCCTTTTATGTGAAAATGTGCATATGCACTTTGTTTTCAAGTAAAATCTCTTGATTTACAAGGGTATCAAATAAGAAAGAAGTTAAATAAATATATAATTGGAAGAATTCCCTATCATCCCGCTATAATATATTCTTAAATTGCCTGGGTATTCTTAAATACTTCATTGGGTATATGTAAGGGTTTACAACCACTTTAACCGGTTCCAAACTGCGCGCAGTATATTTACTGCGGCAGTGTGGATGCGTCCCATGCGCAGCTAGGCAGTGCGCTCTCCTGCCCGGCCCACTCTGGGGGAGTGTGCCCGCAGCTCAGGTGGACTCGATGTCTGCCAGCGAGCTGCGATGAGCTGCCAGAGGCAAAGAATGGGGAACCGCTGATGTAAGCACAGCGGTTCCCCGCTCTGTCAGTGGGATCAGTAGATCTCTTATGCCCATGGTAGCCCAGCCCCCCCACAGTTAGAACACATGCAGGGAACACAGTTAAACCCTAGATCTCCCCCTGCAGGTTAACCCCTTCACTGCCAGTGACATTTATACAGTAATCAGTGGACATTTAAATTTCTGATCGCTGTATAAATGTCATTGGTCCCAAAAAAGTGTCAAAAATGTCCATCATGTCCGCTGCAATATCGCAGTACTGCTAAAAACCGCAGATCGCCGACATTACTAGTAAAAAATAAAAAAAAATAAAAACCCCAGAAATTAATTCTCATGATCCCTAAACGCGGCAACTTTTGCACAAACCAATCAATAAACGCTGATTGCAATTTTTTTTACCAAAAATATGAGGAAGAATATAAATCGGCCAAAACCGATGAAAAAAAAATGTTTTTTTATTTTGGATTTGTATTTTAGCAAAAAGTAAGAAAAACTGTTTTTTTTTTTTGCAAAATTGTCGGTCTTTTTTTGTTTATAGCAGCAATCAGAAATGATGCAGAGGCAATCAAATACCACCAAAAGAAAGCTCTATTTGTGGGAAAAAAAGACGCAAATTTTGTTTGGGTACAACGTCACACGACCGCGCAATTGTCAGTTAAAGCGACGCAGTGCCGAATCACAAAAAGTGCTCTGGTCCTAACCTGGGAAATCCTTCCGGGGCTGAAGTGGTTAAACCTTCAAAAAACAAACCACCAGTGTAAGTCCCCTTATTTCTTACTTGACAGGCTACTTTTAAAGTGATATTATAGTCTAATTTTTTTCATTTAAAAATAACAAACATGCTATACTTATTTGCTCTGTGCAGTGGTTTTGCACAGAGCAGCCCAGCTCCTGGCCCCTACCTCCTGCCGAATCCCCCAACAGCAAGCAGCTTGCTATGTGGGCATCAGAGCCAAATTGCTGCTCTGTGTGTTCAGACACAGAGCCATGGCTCAGCCCCACCCCCCCTCTCTCCTCATTGGCTCACTGACGTTGAGTGACAGCAGTGGAAGCCAATGGCCCCCGCTGCTGTCTCAGCCAATGAGGAGGGACAAGCAAGACTCTTGTAGAACATCGCTGGATAAAGATAGGGCTCAGGTAAGTATTAGGGGGCTGCTGCACAAAGAAGGCTTTTTATCTTAATGCATAGAATGCATTAAGTTAAAAAAAAAAACCTTCTGATTTTAGAGAGTATAAAATGTTATATATGCATATATTTTATTTTCAAAGCTAACCATGGATAACTTTGTTCTTTTCTAGCTGCACCGGTACACAAAAACTTGCATCCACAAAGTGCACAAAGCTTCTTTCTCCTAAATAATTTTCAGAATTGCTATCTCCTGATGCTATCAGTTAGGAGGTCAATGGAAAATGGTAATTTAATTTGAACAGAGCAGATCTGAAAAACTGGACAGAATTGCTTAATTTGAAGCACTTAGGGGCATAAACTAATAATAATAATAATAATAATAACTACAACTATATTTCTTCATTTAACAGTGTTGGATCTGGACACAGGGGCATAAACCTTGTATATGATTTATTTTGTTCACAATTCCTGCAGTGATGTAAGGAATGTGTACATTGTTGGTGAACGCGGGTCCTTGAATGGGCTAACCTGGTAATTGCATCACTGAGTGTAAATGAATTTCTGTTTGCACTGCAGAATCTGTTTGTCCCACAAGAATTCCAGTGGCAGCCAGAGATGAAAAAGGATTTGATATACTGTTAGGACTGGGAGTAAATAAAAAAAAAGCCAAGAAAGTTGAAGGCTCTATCCCTACCACTAAAGCATATGAAATAACAACGCAAGTTGATCTTACAGAATTCACAAGGTAGTATTTATGTCATTGTTATTATTTTATGGCTATTTTTTGGTGCAAGGCATGTAAAATAATTTGCCTATTGTAAATTACTTTCTTTGTTTGCAGAAATGTTTTTCCAGAAGGTCTTCCTCCTTCTTATGTCTTTGTGTCAACTCAGCAATTTAAAATAAAAAAGAAATGGGATTTGTGGAGAATTATTGCACTTGATGGTGCCATACAAGCCGCTGTTTCTTTAAACGGAGAAAATAAAACGTTATCATTTACTACAACCAGCCAAACAAATGAAAATCAAGTTATCACATTTGTGAAACCTGGAGTAAAGGTATTATGTTTTTCAACATGTAATCTTTGCATGGGCACTGTCAAAACATATGTTTAATCTTGTAGTGTACTTGTGTGCATTTCATCCCTAAGCAGTTCTCTAAATAAGGGGCCAATAAATAACCCTTTCACTACTCTAAAGCCTCGTACACACGGGATGACGTTCGTATACAACAGGTCGCACTAACGACCGTTGTATGCGATATCGATCGTTCGTATACGCGATTAAAACAGTCGAACATACGACGGTCATACAAGGGAGTTGTATGAGCAGACTAGAAAACTTGGTCGTACCAACAAGCGCTCATACGACTGTTGTACCATGTGTACAGAGCAGTTGGTACAACAAGTTGTATTGTGCAAAACACGCATGCTCCGAAGTCAGGAACGACCGAATGCTAATTACATGCACCTGAACGTTCTTTTTGTGGTCGTACGATCGTGTAGTGCAGTCAGTATGCAAGTTACATTATGCAACATATGATTTGCGACGATCGTACAAGGCTTAGGCCTACGTCAATTACCTAAGCTCTACTTTTAGCTCTGCTTAAAACAGTGAAATCAATTCTTCCTTCCATATTTTACCATGCACCGTGATTTGTCAAGCATTAGTCCATCAGGAAAAGGAGACCTGTCAGCCCTTGTGCAATAGGGATATGTAAATACGTAAATCATTAAAAAAAAAGAACAAATAGACTGTATAGAAGGCACTTGGTTAGTTTTCACACACTATTGAGCAGATTATATTTGTAGAGCTAAAAGACTTTTGACTAAAAAACATACAAAACACTATTTTCCTATTGCTTCCTTCCAGCACCCCCCACCCCCAAACCTTCATTTCTTTTGGCAGCACTTCTGTCTGGATGGACACAGTGTTACAAAACTTTTTTCACATTGAGTGCTATACCTACCAACAAATTATAGGAATATGCAAGAGGGCGCAACATTGTACATGGCGACCTCAAAATACAGACTGTACAGAAAATACAGAAAGTAAATCATAATTTTCCAATATTAACCACTTGACCTCTGGAAGTTTTACTCCCCTCAATACCAGGCCATTTTTCGCAATATGACACTGCGTCACCTTTACTGATAAAATTCTTTTGGTGTTATTTGATCACCACAGTTTTTTTTTATTTTTTTGCTCTATAAACAGAATAAGACTGTCAATTTTGAAAAAAAATATATATATTTTTGACTTTCTGCTATAAAACATGTCCAATCATTTTTTTAAAAAAAATCAAATGTCTTCATAAATTTAGGCCAATATGTATTCTGCTACATATTTTTGGCAAAAAATCAGAAAAACCATATATTACTTGGTTTGCACAAAAGTTATAACGTCTACAAACTACTTTTTTATACTGGTAATGGAGGTGATCCGGGGCTTATAATGGGACTGCAAGATTGCGGCTGACAGTCTGACACTTTGCTAAAAATTTGCACTTTCACTGTATATGGGTATAGGATTGTGTATGTGGGATTGTATGATTTTTTTTTTTTTAAATCCCCCTTTTTATTGGTTGGACTGAATGGACTTGTGTCCTTTTTCCACCAGACTACCTATGTAACTATGAAAAACTATAACATCCCAGTTAATCTTAACACGCCTGCTACTTCTAAACTACTGAGCCTAACCTCCTTTTCTGACCCAAACCAATGGACACTCGCTTCACCTCACTCTTATGGCGACTGCCTTGACCTTGTATTCTCCTATGCACTCCTTGCAATCTTTTCAACATTCCTTTTCCTCTCTCTGATTACCACCTTATTAGCTTCACTCTCTCCTTGCCTTCCTTCACCTTGCCTTCCAACTACCTAACAGTTACCCGTAGACACCTTCGCCATCTTAACACTTAACGCTTTTTTCTGCAATGACAAAATCATAGCCCTGTCCTGCCCCAAACTGGCCACTTCTGTCCAGGACAGTTCACAGTCATCCACCCTGGCGCCTGGACACATTGGCCCCTCTCACTACACACAGAATCAGGCCCCGACTGCTACAACGCTGGCAAATAGGCAATACCAGAAGCCTCAAAAAATGTAGCCGTGCTCTTGAGCATCTGTGGAGGACTAATACAATTCATAACAAGATCTCCACTGTACAGATATCTCCCTTACCTTGCACTCTTTTTCCACCTGCAGAATCAATACTTCCCTCGTTCAACCCAGTTACTATAGAGGAAGTTGCTAAACTTTTTTCTAATGCCCACCTAAACAACTGCACCCTGAACCCTGTTTCCTCGCAAATACTACGGTCACCCTCTAGCTCTATCCTACACTCTTTAACTAATATTTTCAATCTCTCCCTTTCTACTGGTATCTTGCCCAACCCTCTTAACCACTTCAATACCAGGCACTTAGAACACTTCGGTGTCTACGAGTTCTCGTGCCGATGTAAAAAACTCCGAAGACCATAACGGATAAACGGTCGCAACATCGTCAGCCCCGGACTAAGACACACATCACTCTCCCCGGTTACACAGGTCCGCGGTCCCACCTACTGA
>BLSH010221398.1:630854-641007 GCA_018402905.1 Glandirana rugosa | reverse complement strand
GCTATCTGTCCTCAGAGCAACAGCACAGACAGCAGTAGTAAAGTAATCTATCTCAGGATGCAGGATCAGGTCTTAAAATGGCTAAAATCTGTCCCTCACGCCGTCAGCTACCTTTCCCTATACTAACCCAAGGAGCATGTGACTGCAGCACTGTGACTCCAGCTTATAAAGAGGCTGGGTCACATGATGCACTGGCCAATCACAGCCATGCCATTAGTAGGCATGGCTGTGATGGCTTCTAAGGGCAAACCAGTGAAACGCTTGTTGATTGGCTGCCCTGCAGCTTCTCAACACGTGGAATAAAATAGCAGAACCCCGGACCGAACCCGAACGATTTTTGAAATGTCCGGGTCCGGGTCCGTGCCACGGACACCCGAAAGTTCGGTACGGACCCGAACGTTACAGTCCGGGTTCGCTCAACACTAACCCAGTTACTATAGAGGAAGTTGCTAAACTTTTTTCTAATGCCCACCTAAACAACTGCACCCTGAACCCTGTTTCCTCGCAAATACTACGGTCACCCTCTAGCTCTATCCTACACTCTTTAACTAATATTTTCAATCTCTCCCTTTCTACTGGTATCTTGCCCAACCCTCTTAACCACTTCAATACCAGGCACTTAGAACACTTCCTGCCCAGACCAATTTTCACCTTTCAGTGCTGTTCCGATTTGAATGAGAATTGTGCGGTCGTGCGACGCTGTACCCAGCGTGGTATTTGATCCCCTCTGCAGTTTTTATTTTTTGCGCTATAAATAAAAAAAGACCGAAAATTTTGAAAAAACCCCCATTTTCTTTGTTCCTGTCACAAAACTTTGTATAAAGTACATTTTCTCCATCACTGACGGGCACTTATGTGGCTACACTGATGGGCACTGATGAGGCTAGACTGACAGGCACTGAGGAGGCAGTACAGATTGGCACTAATGTGGTGGCACTGATAAGGTTGCACTGATGATGGGGCACATATGCAGCACTGATGGGTGGCACTGATAAGCAACACTGACGCGCACTGATAAGTGGCACTGATATGCAGCGCTGATGGACACTCATAGGAGTCACTGATAGGTGGCACTGGGCACTGATGGGCACTGATAGGTGGCACTTCTGGGCACTGATAGGTGGCACTTTTAGGTTGCACAGGTGGGCACTGTTAGGTGGCACAGGTGGGCACAGGTGGTCACTGATAGGTGGCACTGGTGGGCACTGTTGCATACAGCACTGTTAGGGATGGCACTGGCAGACATCATATATGGGCACAGTGCCATCCCTACATTGCACTATATTGCCCTTACCTGGTGGTCTAGTGGCGGCTCCCTGGTGGTCCTGGGCAGCCTCCTCATTTCCTCCCTGGTGGTCCTGGGCGGTCTCCTCGCGGTGTCCCAGGGGGCTCCCTGGTGGTCCAGTGGGGTGGTCCTGAGGGTGGCTGCGCTGATAAACGTTCAGCGCAGCCCCCCCTCTGTCAGGCGAGCAGCCGATCGGCTCTCTGCTGCTCAGGTCTGCAGACCTGAGCAGAGGAAAAGCCGATAAACGGCTATTCCTATTTACACTGTGATCAGCCGTGATTGGTCACGGCTGATCACATGGTAAAAGGCTTCCATGGAAGCCTTTTACCTCGGTCGGTAATGCGGTGGGTCAGACTGACCCACGGCACCACCAATCGCCGTGATGCGCGCCCCTATGGGCGCACGATTGCGGATTATCCTGAGGACGTCAATAGACGTCCAGTCAGGATAATGAACCACATGCCCGTTCGTCATTTGTTAATATGCCGGGCGGAAAGTGGTTAAACATGCACTAGTCACCCCCATACTTAAAAAGGCCTCACTGGACCCCACCAATCTTAACAACCTAAGACCCATCTCTTTACTCCCTTTTACCTCCAAACTCATTGAACGTCTAGTCTACAACCGACCTCATTAAGAATAACCTTCTTGATCCCTTTCAGTCTAAATTTCACCCCCAACACTCCACATAAACTGCTCTCCTAAAACGCACAAACAGCTTACTAACAGCTAAAACCAAGTGTCACTATTCTGTACTCTTATCCTTGGACATCTTGACAGCTTTTCATACAGTTGATCGCTCCCTCCTCCTCAAGAAACTCTATTTCCTTTGCCTCCATGACTGTTCTCTCCGTTGGTTTGCATCTTACCTATCTCACCGCACCTTCAGCATCAGTTACAACTCTACTTTCTCCTCTCTTATGCCTCTTACCATCGGGGTCCCCAAAGGTTCAATCCTTGGACTTCTATTCTCAATCTACACCTCTTCCTTGGGTCAGCTGATAGCTTTCCATGGTTTCCAACACCATTTCTATGCTGATAACACCTAAATCTATCTCTTTACCCCTCAGCTCACCCCATCTGTTTCCTCACATATCACTGATTTACTAACAAACATATCAGACTGGATGCCACACCACTTCCTTAAACTCAATCTATGTAAAAGCAAGCTCATAATATTTCCTCTCAGTTAAGATCAATGGCACAACTATTAGTCCATCCCCGCATGCCAAGGTGCTAGGGGTAACCCTGGACTCTCAAATGTCCTTTCAGGCCCACATCCAATCATTATCCAAATGATGCCATTTCAGCCTCTGCAAAATCTACAGAATATGCCCCTTTTTAACCAATGACACAACGAATCTTCTAATTCATTCCCTAGTTATCTCTCACCTTGACTACTGCAACTCCCTTCTCATTGGATTACCTTCTAAACAGATATCTCTAAGGACAAGATATGAAATGATTTCCCCTATATTTGATTTTGCCCTATATGTGATTTCCCCTGTATGTGATTTCCCCTATATGTGACACGGTGGGGTACCCAGAGCATTTGGCATCCAGGGCAGATCCTATATCTGGCACCCCCCCAGACAAAATCGCAGCACACAAAGCTTGCTGTTCAAAAAGGAGCAGGAGCTTCTACTGGGCAACAGCAGCAGCAAAAATTGGATGGGGATAAATTATGCTACCCAGTAGATGTGTTTTTTTCTATTCTAAATACAATCAGAAATTGATCCTCAATTAGATTCACTCCCTGTACTCACTTTCCTGCCCTCTCTATACACTGCCCCCCCCTCCCAAATACACCGACCCCCTGTACACACTGAGTCTCTTTTTCCATGTAAAAACTGTTCCCAAGCAGTGCAATGTCCCTTCTAGATCATCCCACACTCCACACCTCTGGGCTGACAGCCCTAAACGGCACCAGTCTGACAACCCCCCAATGTGTGGCACCTGGGATGGACCACCCTCCGTTGTTACACCATTGATGTGACAATCACAGCAATCACATACTTGTACTTGACTGCTGTGCTATGTTATAGGGGATATTTAGAAATAGCAATTGTCCCTATGCAGTGCCCAGTCTTCCTCCTGCAAAATAGCAAAGAATTTTCTGTTATATGAGTGTGCCTGGGCACTCTTGTGCCTACGGCCTTGTAACTGTATATTTACTGTGTGAGGTTTAAGGCACTGTTGCCTGTGACTGATAGTTTCTAGAAATTTGAAGTGAGATTTGGTGATGCTCACAGTTCTACTTCACTGAGGCTTTGGCATGATGGAGCAAAGCCCTGCCTCCACCAAGATGGCCACCTACCACACTGAGACAGTGTAAAACAAGGCATGGTAACTCAGTAATGGGGAAAAAGATTGGCTACAGGGAAAATACATGCAATATTGGCGACTAATCAATTTCCCTCCCTCTGCATTTTTTTGGGGCACAGGGTCTATAGTTTAGTTCCTCCTAAAAAACATTGGTCTTGTGTACCTTTGAAAAGTACACTTCAAAACTTGATTTTGGTTATGCTTATCTAGCTAAATTAAATGTTTATACAGCGGTAGGTTTGGCAATTATTTTTATAGTTCAGTTGACTTTTTTTACTATTCACTGTTTGGCTATTGCTTGTATCAGAATATTTTTTTGGCAAAAGTAATCAATAAAGTAATTAATCAGTGTCATACCATTAACTTCTTTTTTCTGTAGAAGCTATTTGATGAAGGTTGGCACCAAATAAGACTTTTAGTGACAGAAGCAGATGTGACTTTATATATAGATGATCAAGAAATTGAGACAAGAAAACTACTTCCAGTTATAGGAATCTATGTCAGTGGGAAAACTCAGATTGGAAAATACACTGGTAGAGAAGAATCTGTCCAGGTAAGTGGGGGCATAACATAAAACCTGCAAAATCATGTTTTTTTTTTCTTTTTTACTTGAATTTGGGGATTCCATTATTTAAATGCTTTTTCAAACAATACAAACATGTCAGAACTACCTTCAGGGTTGATTTGATTTAAATCAAGTTGATTTAAATCACTATTTAAATCATGATTTAAATCACTAGTAAAAAGACTTGATTTAAATCATCTCAATTTAAATAATAATTTTTAATGAGCAACTGTCATCTCTGTCCTGCAACGGCTCCTCCTCTGACCCGCTGTTGACTCACCGACAGTCCCATTCACTTTAATGGGGTGGCTGGTGATGCAGCAGTGACACAACAAGGTGAGGGATGTGGTGGCAGCAGGTGAGTGGAAGCCCAACAACAGGCACTGCCATGATGGATCTGAAATGACAGGTGCTCTTTAAAGCGGTTGTATACTAATTTAATAAAAAAAAAACTGTAAGGCAAAGGCATAATGAGCTAGTATGCACTGCGTACTAGTTCATTATGAAATACTTTCCATAGAACAAAGCTCCATCAGGGAGCTGACATCTTCCCTCGGGGGATCCTTCCGGGGTCGCAGGCCCGGAGCTGTGAGTGGCCAGAGCTCTGAGACGTCACTCCCACACATGCGCACAGGAGCCCTCCTTTCCAGCAAGGTCCGGTACACAAACGATCTTTTAAGTATTTTAAATGTAAGCGCTATACCTATTCAATAAAATGATTGATTGTTTTAAAGTGATACACTATGAGGGCTTTTTGTGATTTATTCCTCACGGTTGTCTGGGTTGGAGAGCAGCAGCATTTGTGGTGTTTATTATTTGGAAGCGAATTGGGAAAGGAACCTCTTGGATGCTATTGTGGTCTACACAGGCTCTTTTGATTCCTCCTATTGGGCTGCCTGAGTTGGAGAACAACAACCTCTGTGCTGTGTTTCCTCTGGATAAGTCAAAAGGGCTGTTTGTTTCCATAGTTCTAGTGAGCTCCATTTGTATTTTCTCCTACACGTGGTGAACAGAGGTGGAGGATTAAATAGAAGATTTCCAACTACATTGCATTATATTGCACTTTATAAAGCACTCTTTTATAGCACCGGCACTTTATTTATTTTAATTATTTTGTCACATGTTTGCACTAAATATATATGCACTTTATATTATTAAGCGCTGCTAACACTAAGTTTTAATTTATATGTGGATATTAGTGTTGTTTTACACATTTACTGATTTTTTGAAGCAGCAGCTGTTAGATTGTTATATTATAATATAATAATAATAATTCTCATTTATAACACTTGCACGACTTAGGTCTATAGGTTTTAATACCTGAGTTATAATCTAATATATTTTTTAGTGCGGTATTTCACTTTATAAATTACACATTTGTTCTGTAGCAACTGTTGAAGGTGGGAGTTTCCCTTACTTTAGGATGATTTCTACTCAAATCCTGTTGTGTCATGGACACATGAAGGGAGATTTACTAAAAACAGGTGCACACAGAATCTGGTACAACTGTGCATAATTACCAATCAGCTTCAAACTTCAGCTTGTTTAATTAAGGTTTGATGATAAAACTTAGAAGCCAATTTGTTGCTATGTACAGCTGCACCAGGTTCTGTGTGCATTAGTTTTAGTAAATCTTCCCCATGGAGACACGGATAATAAAAGCATTTGAAAAGTCCTAAAAACTTTCTCAGTCTATCCAAAACCAAAAAGTTATAGCTGGTGTTCTACTTTAAGACCATTTTCACACTGCAGCGCCGCTAAAGCGGCGGCCGTTTTTGCTGTAATTTAGCAGCGATTTATTGGTGGAAATTGGCCATTAGCGGGACGGTTTTTTTTACACAAAAAAAAGTGTAAAAAGATCAGTTTTGGTGTGCTTCTGAAGTGCTTTTCATTGCAATGGGTAGGGGCGTTTTGGGAGCGCAAGTTACAGCTCTCCCAACCCACCCCAAAGATGCTGCTTGCAGGACTTTTGGTGACGTCCTGCATGAGCACCACCCCAGTGTGAAAAGACACACTGCTTAGAATGGGAGGCAGTTTTCAGGCATTTTTTAGAGGCTATTTCCAGCGCTAATATGCCTGAAAATGGCCTCAGCGTGAAAAGGGTCTTAAATAACTAGAATCTACATTCCTGAAGATAGATGCTATTATCCTAATTATAGTCATCAGAGTCAATAAAGGTTTTAAAGATATGCTGATGACATTTGCAAGTAGTTCTATGATCAATTTAGTGCCTGAATGCAATTGTCTCAGTTAATAATTACTAGGCTTGTGCAATTCGTTTCATTCCGAATTGCGTTTTTACCGAATTTTGGAAAATTTGGCAATTCGGACGAATTCCGAATTTTCAATGTTCGAATTTTTCCGAATTCTCGTTTTCCGAAATTTATCACTAATAGCCATACTTTCAAGAAAATTCCAATACCTATAATTTAATAGTTATTTATTATTATTTCAAATGTTCTTTCTTATTTCCGAATTTCAGAAATTCGGAAATAAGGAGGAACATTTGAAATAATAAGTTATTATAGTTATTAACTTATTATTTCAAATGTTCTTCCTTATTTCCGAAATTTGGAAATAAGTAAGAACGTTTGAAATAATAATAAATAACTATTCAATTATAGGTATTGAAATTTCCTTGAAAGTTTGGCTGTTAGTACTTAAATATGAAATTTATCACTAATAGCCATATTTTCAAGAAAATTCCAATAGTTAATAGTTATTTATTATTATTTCAAATGTTCTTTTTTATTTCAGTATTTCCGAATTTCAGAAATTCAGAAAGAAGGAAGAACATTTGAAATATTAAGTTATAAATGTATTATTTTAACTCATTATAAATAATAATAAGTTATTATTATTTCAAATGTCCTTCCTTATTTCCGACTTTTGCAGTGTGTGACTGTATATATGCATACTGTATGTATGTATGTATGTGTGTGTGTATACTGGGTGTGCATATACTGTCTATATTGTATGTTTATTGTATGTATACTGTATATACACACACCCAGTATACACACACACACATACATACAGTATGCATATATACAGTCACACACTGCAAAAGTCGGAAATAAGGAAGAACATTTGAAATAATAATAGCTTATTATAATCTATAATAACTTAAAATAATAAATTAATAACGTATAATTTCAAATGTTCTTCCTTATTTCCAAATTTTTGAAATTCGGAAATTCAGAAATAAGAAAGAACATTTGAAATAATAATAAATAAGTATTAAATTATAGGTATTGGAATTTTCTTAAAAATAGGGCTATTAGTGATAAATTTCATATTTAAGTTCACTAACGGCCAAACTTTCAAGAAAATTCCAATACTTATAATTTAATAGATATTAGTTAATTATTATTTCAAATGTTTTTAGTTATTTTCGAATTTCTGAATTTCAGATTTTTGGCTGTTCCGATTGCCAAATTTCTGAATTACCGCAATTGCCGAATTACCACGAATTGTTGAATTACCGCGAATTTCCGAATTTTTTAATTTACGAATTACCACAATTACCGCAATTGCCGAATTACTGTGAATTTCCGAATTTATGAATTTTTTTAATTTCCAAATTTTTTGAATTTCAGAAAAAATAAAAAAATGAAAAAAACAAAGAAAAAAAACAAAATTTTCAGCCATGCACAAGTCTAATAATTAAATACGCAGTTTGCAATATTTAGGCCTCATGCGCACAGGACATTTTTTGACATTTTTAAAGCTGCTGTTTTTAGCTTCAGTTGTTTTTTTCCTACAGTCAATAAACTCCCCATTATGTTATCCTATGTATTCATGCACACATTGGCTGTTATCAGCTGTTTTTAGCTGGGGCGTTTTCGAGCTGTAAAAAAAATCCAAGACTAGTGGGTTCTGAGAGATGTTTCTAGCTATAAAAACACTCAAACGCTCAAAAACACGCAAAAAAGAGCAAAAATGCCACTCACCAACCTTTTTGGACGTTTTAGATCCATTAAGGAAAAAAAAACGCTCAAAAACGCTACTGCTCAAAAACTCAAAAACACGCAAAAACGCGTCTCACCAACATTCTTGGACGTTTTTGGTCCATTAAAAAAAAAGAAGAAAAAAACGCTACTGCTCAAAAATGCTATAAAGATATTCAGATCTTTTACTGATAAGATAATGCACAACACAAAGGGCATGCTTATAAACAACACACACACATAGAAAGCCTATAAGCTTTATAAACCATTTTAGCAATTGCTAAATCTAAGTGATCCCACAAAAAGCTAGAAATATGTAGATTACATAAGGAGGTTGGTGGCTTTGTGGATGCTTATATGTTGGCAGCCACATGTTATCAAATTAAATTATGTTCAATTATCCCTGAACAATTTCCAGAAAAAAAAAACTGATTTGTATAGTAGCCCAAAGGTTACTATAACCAATCTGAACATTTTTAAACATGTGCTAGTACTTTAGTATGCCCTGGGAAACCACAATCCTGCAAGTGATATCCTGTGGGTTCCATTTAAGGGATTTGCAGGGTTGTAAAATATACACTTTTAAAGTGCAGTTTTTCATTTCGGAATATAATGTTAGGTCTAATGTTTTCTTAATAGTGATGTGTGAAAGCCTTACTATGTGGTTTGCAAAGTTATTTACTTATTCCCTAGATATTGGACTATAAAACTAAGGAAGAAAAAAAGTCACTCAGTATCTTTCTGCCAAACTGAAAAAAATTACACAGAAACAACACATTCAACTACATATACTGTTTAATCACTGTAGCAGGTAACACAGGTTCAATAAAAAAGAACATACTATAGCAAAATTGTTCAGTGTAAAAAGCAAAAATATTACTTGGCTGTTGAAAGGCACAGTCACCAACAATCAATTCTTATCCCAAAAGTAGGTCCTTGCCCTAATAATTACATTGGGGATATTTTTTGTTGGAATACCAAGGACTCGCCTTTGAGTTAAACAATATTTTATCAAAACATGCAAACAATAATTGCATTTAGGATTTCTTACCAGTGACAGATAAAATCTGAGCACCCAATTGCCATGCCATAACCCAATCACCAATGTAAACTCTGCCAATAAAACTGCATCAGCAGATATACAGGAAGGGCAGATGGAGACTCTAAAGATGGTTGGCTAATATCAGGCCAGTAGACCCACCTCTCACTCCACCTAAATGGCATCCTGATTCCCACTCTAGATGTAGTCCAGCCAATTTTGACATGCACTAACACATTGTTTAACAGAAGGGTTACTAGTAGTGTTGAGCGAACCCGGACTGTAACGTTCGGGTCCGTACCGAACTTTCGGGTGTCCGTGACCCGGACCCGAACACAGACATTTCAAAAAATGTTCGGGTTTGGGTTCTGGGTTCTGGTAGTTGATCATGCATGTTGAATAGCTGAAGGGCAGCCAATCAACAAGCGTTTCACTGGTTTGGCCTTAGAAGCCATCACAGCCATGCCTACTAATGGCATGGCTGTGATTGGCCAGTGCATCATGTGACCCAGCCTCTTTATAAGCTGAAGTCACAGTGCTGCATGTCACATGCTCTTGGGTTAGTGTAGGGAGAGGATGCTGCTGGCGTTTTTGTGAGGGAGAGATTGCATACATTTTAACATCTGATCCTGCATCCTGAGATTACTACTGCTGTTGCTCTGAGGGACAGATTGCAGAAATTTGAGATTTCACATACTGCTGCTTTGAGTGACAGATTGCAGATTGCAGATCAAACTCTGCATAACACAACGATCGCTACGATTGTGCACAACAATCAGATTTTTGGAGTAATTTGAGATTTCACATACTGCTGCTTTGAGTGACAGATTGCAGATCAAACCCTGCCTAACACAACGATGGTTACGATCGTACACAACGATCAGATTGTGGGATCATACACAACGATCAGATTGTGGGAGTAATTTGAGATTTCACATACTGCTGCTTTGAGTGACAGATTGCAGATCAAAACTTTAGAGTTTAATGAG
>BLSH010221398.1:602832-620549 GCA_018402905.1 Glandirana rugosa | reverse complement strand
GAATCTGCAGCTATGTGACAGCTCTCTGCATGATGATGATTTCATGCAGAAAGCTCTCACAGATCGCCCCCCACACAGTGCACCAAGCACACTGATACCCCTGTCCCCATACGTATAAGTGTCCCCATAAAAGAACCCCCAAAAGATCTGTATGACCCCCATCACATCTGTCACCATACACAAAACATCTGTCACAGTCCCCAAAACATCTGTATGTCTCTGTCACTATGTCAGTCCCCAAAACATCTGTCTGCCCCGTCACATCTGTCACAGTCCCCAAAACATCTGTATGTCCCCGTCACATCCGTCACAGTCCCCGTCACATCTGTCTGTCCGCCAACACCAAATAAACCCAGATTTGGGTTATTTTTACCAGAGAAATGTAGCAGTATCATTTTTGGTCAAAATTTATGAAGAGAAATTACTTATTTGCAAAATGTTATAACAGAAATGAAGAAAAATGCATTGTTTTTGAAAATTTTCAGTCTTTTTTAATTTATAGTGCAAAAAATAAAAAACCCAGGGGTGATTAAATACCACCAAAAGAAAGCTCTATTTGTGTGAAAAAAATGATAAAAATTTCATATGGGTACAGTGTTGCATGCCCGCGCAATTGTCATTCAAACTGCAACAGCGCTGAAAGCTGAAAATTGGTCCAGGAAGGAAGGGGGTTTAAGTGCCCAGTATTGAAGTGGTTAAACTGCCCGTAAAACACTGATCGCTTTTGAAGAGCTTTTCAGGCGCTTTTGAAGAGCTTTTCATTCATTTCAATGGAGAGGGGTGTATTTTCACCACTCTAGCAGCGCACTGCCCCAGTGTGAATGCATTCATTAATTTTAATAAATAGGTTTTCGTGAGCTTTTCAGGCGCCTGTTTATCGTGAAAGCGCATGAAAAGCACCTCAGTGTGAAAGGGGTCCTAGGCTCGACTCCCACCCATGCATCCCCAGCATCCCCCGCATCCCGCAGGCCCATACCACAGAACGTGTTCCATAGCAAACAATGCCAAATAGACTGTAGTGCAAATCCGCAAAATGCACCAAAAACGCGTGGGTGCAAATCAGGCCCAAAGAAGGGACCAAGGAAAAATCAAATGCATGAGTGTCTGATTCCAGATCTGACTCAGAATCCTCTGAATGTTCATCTGAACGGTAGCGATATGTAGCATCTGGCTCTGATTCTGAAGCGGATGAGTGCTGCCTAGGCCGAGATCTCTTAGATACGGTATTCAAGCCGCCTTTGACTGCTGCCTTCATATAGTGCTTCACCTGGCGTGCATCTGCTGCATTATCACACGCGGCTTCCTTCAAACAAGAGAAGTATACACACCTCCCTGGTAGGGAGTTTGCCCCGCATGCCCAGCAGGCCTTCTCCTCATCCCGGGCTGAGGCCCTTCCAGAAGATGAAGAGGATCTGAGTCTTTGCTTATGCACATGCTAGCGCTTAGTGGCCGCTTTTTGGTGTTGCAACAGCAATTGGCCTGGGCTCAAGGCACTGCAATGAGGCACCGGTGAGGGTGTACTGGATTGGCATTCCACAGGGATTTTATCCCACCACCGACCACTCCTCTGACCCGACTTATCACGATTTGAGCTCTTCTCTCTTTGCGGATGATCCGTCTCTTTAGTACTTCCCTGCGGGTGTTTATCCCGCATCTGGGTCTTCTCTCTGTGTAGAGAAGAAGAATGCACTCTTTTAAAAACAAAAAAACAAAACAAAAACAACACACACACAAAAAAAAACTTTAAAAATAGCAAACCTTTCCATGCGTTCTTCAATGTTATAGAGGCAGGCAGGAGGACCAAGGATACCTGGGAACACATAGACAGCCAGAGATCTATCCAGCAACCCAAGGCAGCAGCCATGTTGAGATCCCACATCACTCACCACAGAGACAGTGTTTTTGAGACAAGCTGGAGCCACAGGTGCTGTAATCAGGAACAGGAACAAGAGAGAGGGCGTTCCTATCACACCAGGAAGTGTCCACTCTCAGCAACCTCCTGAGAGTTCTTGTGGGACTACAAGCCTCAGCCTGCCTGCTGTTTCACCAATTCGCCGCCCAGCCCATACTAGCAGTGTTTAACTGCTCTCTAGAGGCCGGTATACACAGGCAGTCATTTATACTGCTGAAATGAGACTCTGCCTGCCTGCTGTTTCACTAATTCGCCACACAGCCCATACTCGCAGTGTTTAACTGCTCTCTAGAGGCCTTTGTACACAGGCAGTCATTTATACTGCTGAACTGAGACCCAGCACCAAGGGTACCACCACAAAGGGAGATTTACAGCCCAGACAGGGGGTCCTCTGAACTTAGGAGAGTGCCTGAACCTGAGCAGGATCTCATGGACATTACAAGGGTTTGCAGTAAGTCTCCTACCGTGCTTCTTCTTGTGTCTGTATCCTATATATATATATATTTTTTTTAAGAGGCGTCCGGAGTGAGGACGAAAAAAGAACACTGCATATGGGCAGACAGCTGCCTCTTATAGGCTTGGAAAGAGGTTGTCCTGAAGGGGTCAGAGGGGGCGGAGCTGACCCATAGTAGGCTGACATGAGGAGGTCCGGGAAATAAAAATACCTTCTGAAATATATCAGTGCACAAAAAAGTGATATCAACAACATTCTATATTTCCAACCCTTGTAGGTGACAAATTATGACAAAAAAAAATGTTTTTACCTCCCTATTCTGTTTTTTTTTTGCCCTGTTACCTAAAGCTCCTCAGAGGTCTCTGAGACTTCAAAGAAGGAACAAATGCAACTTCATATTCACATTTCATGCCTTGCCAAACCACACTCTGTGGCAGCGAAAGCACAGCCACCGCAGCTTAAGTGAATGTGTATAATACGATTATTCAAACCATACTGTGGTTTTGTGTGTGTGCTTTTTTTTTTTTTTTTTTTAAAGGAATCCAGTATTAAAACTAAGGATAATTATATTTGTAGAGTTAGTATTAATCACTTTTAATCTAATTAAAAGGCAGCATATTATAGAACGTCAACTATTATCTTATAGAATACATTCATATATATATATACATGAAAAGCTTCAAACGGCAAACTGTTAGCCATAGTACTTATGTGCTAGCCGCTGAACCACTGGCTCTCGCCATAAGGGCAAATGACAATATCCTAGGTATGCGGGTTGGGGACATGGTTGAAAAGGTGGGTCTATATGTGGACGACATGGTCTTGTACCTGGCAGATTCTCAGAATTTCCTGGTGGAGGAGCTCGCAACCATCGAGGATATGGGACAGTATTTAGGGCTAAAGATAAACTGGGACAAGTCCCAAATTCTACCCAATGACTACTTTACTCAACCCAGGACGGATCCCCCCCCCTTGGACAGAGTCTCATCAGTTAAGTATCTGGGAGTAGTGGTTACAAGACAATTAGCTGACTATAACCTCCACACTTTGTTGTGCTTTCCTCGCGCTGAGGACTTGTTTGCACTTTGTTGTGCTTTCCTCATGCTCCCGGAGGAGGCGGCGCCTGGCAGCTCTATTTAAACAGTGTGCACCCTGTAGCAAGTGCTGTCCATTCTACAGTGTTACTGTGTTCCTGAGCTACCCGTTCTGAGCTTCCTGTTACCTGTGACCCGGCCTGAACCCACGTCTGCTTGAACTCTGCCCGCACCGACCCCAGCTTGTCTATGACCATCCAATTGCCTGCTCCTTCTGTACCTCACCTGCCTGCCTGTTAACGACCCTGCCTGCACCCGACCATCCGATTGCCTGTTCCTTCTATACTTCACCTGCCTGCCTGTTAATGACCCTGCCTGCACCTGACCATCCAATTGCCTGCTCCTTCTGTACCTCACCTGCCTGCCTGTTAACGACCCTGCCTGCACCCGACCATCCGATTGCCTGCTCCTTCAGTACCGCTCTGACCGCAAGTTAACGACTCAGCCTGCACCACTACTCTTCAGCCTAGCACGGACTATGGGACAACTTCATACCACCACCTGTGTCCCATCCAGCCCTCGTGCTCCCCCCATGCTCCAGCGCTCCCTGTCTACTCTACCAGGGGTTCTGGAACCAGAGCCGTAAGAGAGGTTGCCTACTGCATAAGTCAGACTCCAGGTACGTGACAGTATGTGTGGAGCCATGTTATGAGAAAACTAGATGCCCCGCCCTATCACATACACACGCCTCTATGGTTTAACAACGACATGCCAGAACTCCTTACCATTCCAGATCCTAAAATGTGGATAGATTTGGGGGGTTCTCTATCTGTCCAAGGTCTTGACCCCACAAGGGCCCAGACTATTTCAAAGGCTAAAAGAGGAATATAATCTACCTAAATATATGCTTTTCAGGTTCCTTCAGCTGAGGCATGCTCTGACAACACAGTTTGTGGCTGGTTACCCCGAGCTGAAGGAATTGGACCCACTTTCAATTGTCCTAGGAGATGACTCCACCAAATTGACCTCCGCACTATACCAGGCCATACGTGTACAGGGAGACAGTATGCCACGAAAACCAAATGGGAGGGAGACATGGGACAGCTGGCAGATGTAGACTGTGATGACTTTTTGGAGGGAGCTAAGCAGGTCTCCCCTAGAGTGTCAGACAGGTTGTTGCAATTATATGTTCTACACAAGGCATATCTCACACCCATATAGATGGCCAAGTATCAATCCAATAGGAGCCCACTCTGCTTGCTTTGTCAGGCAGCCCCTGGCACCTTCTTCCACTTTATATGGTCAGATGCAAACCTATTGGCTCCAGATAATCAAATTTCTGCATGACGACATGGGCACTCCAGTGGCCCTGGACCCAAAGCTATGTCTGTTTGGTCAGTTGCCAGACCGCAGCATGCATAAATATACAGCCACGTTTGTTAAGGAAACACTGTTTATGGCCAGAAAGGCAATAGCCAAACAATGGATGTAGGCAAACCTGCCAACTTTCCAAGACTGGGTCAGGGAGGTAAACATGGTAATACCCTATAGCTGCAAAGGGTGGGCCAACTCAATATTGAACCCTACGGACTAAAGCCTCATACTCATGCGCTGATTATCGTACCACAGCACGTCCAACTTTGGTCCAAATTGGCTGTCTGTGGTTTTGTCTAGCATACTGACGGTAGTCAAGTAATCGTCCGACAAAAGCGAACGTAGTGACATGTTACGAGCGTGTAAAGAGGAAGTTCAGGTAAATGTGAATTGTGAATTACGGACCCAGGTTTACACGACTGAACACTTCCTGGATTCCGAGCATGCGTGTTTGCACTTCCAACCTTTGTTTGGCCAACCTTTGTACACAAGAGCCAAAAATTGACCAACGCCTTGTTGGTTTCTAGTCTTCTCAGACAACTTCTGTTGGATTATAATTGGAAATTGGCTGTCGAAATGTGCGTACTAACGGTCGGATTATGGAACAGGCTGTTATACGACCGTTGTTGGCCAATAATTGCACCGCGTGTAATTTAGACTGGGATGCAATTAAAGTTCATGTGCGTGTAAAGGCAGGCATCCCAATACTTTTGGTAATATAGAGAATGTATTACCTCATGACTCTTTATTACATACAGAAGCTCAGACCTCTCTGTTAAATGCGGGGCCTCTTAAAAAAGGCGTCTCACACCTCTTTATTACACACAGTACTTGATATCTCTCTACAAACCCTCACATCTACTATGTACTTTAGTGCCTTATGCCTCTCTATTACATGCAGTGCCTCATACTTCTCTTGCAAACAGTACCTTGTGCCTAAAGACAGTACAGTTTATAGACATAGCCAGACAACAGAGGGGAAGAGTCAGAAGCATAACATTTGTTGCTATGAATATGAGCTTGTCTTGTGACCACACAGACTCCAGGGTGTGTCATTCTCTAGCCACTTGCCGACCGCCGATCAGCATCTGACGGCGGCAAAGTGGTTCGTTCCCGCAAAACGCCGTCATACGACGTCGGCTGCGGGATCGAGCTTAGTGAGCGCGCGCGCGCCGCCGGAGGCTCGCCCACGCGCTCACTGTGTTCGGGGAGGGCCAGGGAGCGGGTGCGGCGGCTTCGATTGCCGCTGGCTACCCGCGATGGCCCCCCCGAGCGGAGGAACGGAGGTCCATGTATGTAAACACGGACCTCCGCTCTGTGTGAAGGGCTGTGATCACAGCCTTCCTGTATACGAAGGCTGTGACCACTTCCCTTCCCCAGATAGTGCAGTCCCCATACAGTTAGAACACGCCCAGGGAACATAGTTAACCCTTAGTGCGCCCCCTGCAGGTTAACCCCTTCACTGCCAATGACATTTACACAGTAATCAGTGCATTTTTATAGCACTGATCGCTGTATAAATGCCAATGGTCCCAAAAAAGTGTCAAAATAGTCCGACATGTCCGCTGAAATATCGCAGTACCGCTAAAAATCGCAGATCGCCGCCATTACTAGTAAAAAAAAAAAAAAACCCCAAAAATGAATTCTCAGAAAAACAACTCCACACCATAATCTCCCCTCCACCAAATGATTTCGACCAGTGCACAAAGCAAGATTCATAGAGACACAGATGACCGAGTTTGGGGTGGAGGAACTTAACTGTCCATCCTCAACCCGATAGAACACCTTTGGGATGAATTAGAGCAGAGTTTGACAGCCAAACCTTCTCGTCCATCATCAGTGCCTGACCTCACATATACGCTTCTGGAAGAATGGTCAAATATTCCCATAAACACCTAAACCTTGTGGACAGCCTACCCAGAAGAGTTGAAGCTGTTATGGCTGCAAAGGGTGGGCCAACTCACTATTTAACCCTAAGGACTAAGACTGGGATACCAGTAACCACTTGCCGACCAGTCACCGCACATATACTGTGGCAGGTGGGCTTTCCTGGGTGAACTGCCATACCTGTACATCGGTCCATGCATGTGAGATTGCGGGTGCGAACGCACCACCGGAACATGTACCCGCGGGTCCGGTGGTTTCAATGTCCGCTGACCGCCCGCGATCGTTCTACGCAGAGGCAGAACGGGGATCTGCTTGCGTAAAAAAGGTGGATCCCCATTTAGACAGGGGACATGTCAAAGATCTTCTGTTCCCAGTGATCGGGAAGAGCAATCTCTGTCATGTCCCTGGCAGCCCATTCCCCCTACAGTTAGAACACGCTGAGGGAACACAGTTAACTCCTTGATCGCCCCCTAGTGTTAACCCCTTCCTTGCCAGTGCCATTTATACATTGATCACTGCATTTTTATAGCACCGATCAATGTAATAATGTCACTGTTTCCCAAAAAGTGTAATTTGAGTTCAGATTTGTCCGCCGCAATGTTGCAATCCTGCTAAAATCACAAATTGCAGAGATTACCAGTAAAAAATAAATAAATAAACGTCCATAAATCTATCCCATAGTTTGTAGACGCAATAACTTTTGCACAAACCAATCAATATACTCCTATTGGGATTTTTTTACCAAAAATATGTAGAAGAATACATATTGGCCTAAACTGATGAATAAATTGCTTATTTTTATTTATTTTTTTGAATATGTATTATAACAGAAAGTAAAAAAAATGTTTGTGTTTTTTTTCAAAATTGTCGCTTTTTTTGTTTATAGCGCAAAAAATAAAAACCGCAGAGGTGATCAAATACCACCAAAAGAAAGCTCTATTTGTGGGAAAAAAGGATGTCTCTTTTATTAGGGTACAGCGCCACACAACTGCGCAATTGTCAGTTAAATCGATGCAGTGCCATATCGCAAAAAATGGCCTGGCCAGGAAGTGGGTAAATCCTTCTGGGGCTGAAGTGGTTAAAGTTCATGTTAGTGTAAAGGCAGGACTCCCAATACTTTTGACAATATAGTGTATATAAGAGAGCTTTATGTGAAAGGTTTATTAGTTTGTTTAGTCAAGGTGTGTAAAAAGTAGAGGAATTCTTATTCCTTGCTCCCCTGACCGCTGGCACTCTCCACCGGTCTCCTCTACTTAATGTATATGTGGGCTATCAACATCCTTTAGAGAGTCCAGGACAGGACGATTGGTGAAGAGAAGTGGCTTTGTGGGACCAGTCATTCGGTAGGGAGAAAGCCGGTGTGATAGAGGAATAAGGTAAGTATATCTCTACTCTACACACTCCCTAAACTAATTGAGCTATTAAACCTTGTTATCCAGGAAAAGGGGGCACATGGCACCAACATTTAACTGTTGACTGAAGTTCAACTTGACACATTGTAGCACATGGCACAAGTTATTAAACCATAGAGATCAGGCTGCAGGGTTTACTGAACCAAATTTTTGCAAAATGGGACAAGTCATGGAAATGTAGCAATTTGTAATGCTCACAGTTTAACACAATACTAACCAAGATTTAGGGCCCATTCACACTAAAGCCTCGTATAAACAAGCCGATGGTTGGTCAACCGAACGTCCAAATTTTGTCCAAATTGGGCAACGGCAGTTTGTTATAGCGTACTGACATGAGTGAGCCGAATGTAGTAACGTGTTATGAGCGTAGAACGAGGAAGTTCAGGTGAAAGTGATTTGTGAATTACGAACACAAGTTACACGCCCAAACACTTCCTGGATTCCAAGCATGCGTGTTTGCACTTCCAACTTTTTGTTGACCAACTTCTGTACACACGAGCCGAAAATTGGCCAATGCCTTGTTGGCCAACACAAGTTTTCTAGTCTTATCGTCCAACTTCTTTTGGACGATGATTGGAAATCAACTGTAGAATCGTGCGTACACAGTATCGGATTTTTGGCCAACAGGCTGTTTGATGACCGTTGTTGACCGATCATTGGACCGTGTGTACAGGCCTTATCTGTGTTGAGCTGCTTTCTCCTGCATAGATCAACACAGACTCAACTCAAAAACACTTGTATTGTTCCCACCGCTACATTGCATTGAGATGGGTTGCAGTGTGTTAAAATGTGTGACATGCTGCATTTCTATGCAGCGCAACCCACTGCATATCTCGTCACACTACAATAAAATAAAAAAAAGTACACGGTACCTTACACTGTAACAACATTTACTGTCCCTACACAACAGACACCAGCCCATGTATATTTTGGCATACAAGCTCATATGAAAGAGTCCATACTACAATCTTTATTGTGTATTTTAAATATTGTTATTAGTGACTATTTTACATAAAGTAACTTTGAATTTAGGTTTATTCTTCCTTTAGAAAAAAAATCTGGATAATTGAGTTATCTTTGAACTACTGCTACTACATGTCTGCCTTGTGAAACACATTTAAAATGACAATTTACGAACCACCATGTTGAACATTCCTAGTGGGACAATTTATTGCTATCTAATTGATTTATCTGTTCCTAATCAGCAACTATCTATAGCAGACATTGCTGTAAATACCCGTACATTGTCACTTATGCAATGCTTTGGTTATTGTATTACTTTACATAGCTCACTTCTTACACATTGCTGCTCAGTATGCTTAGTTTACTGTCTGAGAACATGGATTAATACCAGATATGTTCAGAAATGAAAAGCAGCTGCTCAGCAATATAAATCATGTTTATTCACGCTATAGATCCACAACGGATGAAGACTTAGGCACCTTCAGAACTGAATATAAGTGTCTTGTTCATTTGTATCTTTATGATATACAAGTTGTTTAGCACTTTCCCTCTGTATCATTTTTACTTACTATATTCTGTAGTGTTCTGCTTAGCCATTTCAAGTCTGCATTTTATTTTTAGGCCTGTGAAAATACTTACCCTTATCAGTGAGTAAAATGCAGAGGCCCCTGAAAGCACAGGGGAAACATTTTGGCAGGATGAAGTGTGTTCTGAAAGCATCCTTATGTTTATGTGCATGTTACAAGCCACACAGGGCAAAAAGAAAAACTCCTTATGAAGCAATAGGCTGTGGTGGTTAATTTAAAGGACCCCTATCATGAGCACCATTGCATTCTGAAAACTATGCAGTTCATGAATGTGATGGTAGTCTTAGTGATAGTTGTGATCATTTGTAACACTGTCAATGATGCTTGAAGTGTTGCAGCAGCTATTTGAAACTATGGCAACAGTTTTAACCCCAAACCTTGCCTCCTGATGGATTGATCAGAAGCCTCAGCTGAGAGCTGCTGGTGACAGCTCAGTCAGTATGCTGGGAGCATGCAGTGAGTGCACTCTCGGCACAGAAACTAATGCCGGCTTGGATGCATATGTGTAGTGACTGAGTGTCAGAGGCTCCCCTTTCTTGCTGCAACATATACAGTATATGTGTTACACGGTCAGCAAAAGGTTACAGATGTATTGGTAGTTATTCAAAAAGGCATTTTTGAAAAATTTCTATTGGTGTGTATGTAGCACAAACGGTTGGCGCTATATAAATCCCGTATAATAATAATGCAGGAAGCCTTGCGTCAAATTAATGAAAACCCTGTCATCGTTCGTACTAACGCATGCAACAAATGTAAGTAGCTCATATTAGTTCCTCTGGAACAGATATTTGAGTTTTTCATTACTCTTCCAACTTCTCCAAACAGCTTCTCTACCTTTAGAACTTTACTACTTTGCAGGAGTGATATTTGCGACAGTTTTGGGAGACTTGTGATAGACACCTTACTGACACATACATGAATTTGTTGATAGTTTTAAGTTCTACCTAGTGGCGGCTGGTGAAATTTTAGGATTGGGGGCGCCAGACCCTGTCCTTCCTTTTGACCCCTCCCACTTTTTATAGGCCCCACCCCTTATAGATTCCACAAATTGTGTCAGGAATGTACAGCATCCCCAGATATGAGTATACAGCATCACCAGATAGGAGTATACAGCATCACCAGATAGGGGTATACAGCATCACCAGATAGGGGTATATACAGCATCACCAGATTGGGGTATACACAGCATCACCAGATAGAAGCTACAGCATCACCAAATAGGAGTATACAGCATCACCAGATAGGAGTATACAGAATCACCAGATAGGGGTATATACAGCATCACCAGATAGGGGTATACAGCATTACGAGATGGGGTATATACAGCATCAGAAGATAGGGGTATATACAGCATTAGCATATAGGGGTATATACAGCATCACCAGATAAGCGTATACAGCATCACCAGATAGGAGTATACAGCATAACCATATGGGAGTATACAGCATCACCAGATAGGAATATACAGCATCACCAGATGGGAGTATACAGCATCACCAGATGGGAGTATACAGCATCACCAGATAGGAGTATACAGCATAACCAGATGGGAGTATACAGCATCACCAGATGGGAGTATACAGCATCACCAGATGGGAGTATACAGCATAACCAGATGGGAGTATACAGCATCACCAGATGGGAGTATACAGCATCACCAGATGGGAGTATACAGCATCACCAGATAGGAATATACAGCATAACCAGATGGGAGTATACAGCATCACATTTCTAAAGAGTAATTATGACATTCAGAATTCCAGGGACTGTTCACACATACATAAAATGTTTGAAATTTGATAATGCGCTTGATATGGCAATTCATTATGCCTTTTGCCAGTAATAGCCTCAACCTCTGAATGTTAGAAGTGCCAGAAACTTCCTGAAAATTTGTGGTCCTGATGTCACCAAGGGACTTGCAGCTGCTTGTGAAGCTTCTGATGCCTGAGCTGTGGGTGGGAGAGTTCCTGCACATTATCAGTAACAGCAGTGAGATTTAATGCTCAGCCTATTCCTTGCTGTCACTCACAGAGCACTTGAGGCTTTGCAGGCAGCAGCTCGACACCTTGGTCAGCCAGAAGGGGTAAGGGAGGTAGCTGTATGGCTATCCAGAAGTGTCAGAGGTTGAAGGAAATTACATTGCAGTTACGGATATAATTAACCGCTTCACCAGGGGGAGTATCAGTAAATGCTTATTTTCTCAACAAAAGTGTATCTTCAGAGCATACAACCTAAGGCATATTACCATTGAATATCTGGTGAGGTGAGTGCATAGATTCGTGGAGGTGCATGTGTGCGACGGATTGTTTCTAGACACATTGGGTGTTGTTTATCTCATGCTGGATTTTTTTCACTTTCTGGTAAGCGATTAGACTTATCAGGTTTTGAATCAATCTCTATCACTGTCACTTTTGTTAGACAGCATTTAAATATGGAGAAAAATATGTATGAATGCATGTAAAAGAAAAAGAATGAAATACTATTATATTTATATTACCTCAGGGTCATATGAGATGACCCTCTGATGGCCTATTATAATACATTGAGCATAGGTCCTTTGTGTGTAGTTGGTATAAAAGTACCACTCACTTTAAAATGCTTCAACTGAGTTTATTGTAAGGAACTCATGTTTGGGAAAGAGGGCAAGGCATAGCTTTTGCACATATACGTCTTTTTCGCACTATGTCCAAATCACACCCTACTCGGAGCACTCTGGGGCCCATTCACGTTAGGTGATTTGGAATCCACAATGCACATTTTGGTGACAATATTCTTAATGGCTCCCCAAATGCGATGTAATTCTCTTGTGATTGTCGCACAGCAGATCCATATGGCAAAAGGTGCATTTAAAAATTGCACTAAGCTTGTGGCCCAAAAAGAAGCAGGAAATTTTGGGGGCGTCAAACGGACATAGGGCAGCTCATTGAAGTGAGTGGGATGCCCCGTGCACGACATACAGAACCACAAACTCTCCTTCCGGCAACACGATATCTTAACGGGGCTTTTGAGTATACCAAATAAACAATCCCAAATGTCAAAACCTTTGTGAAATACTTGTATACTCCACTTCAGTGAAAACAATACAAATTGTGCAGTGAGATTCATTTTTTTTTGCATCAGATAAATGCAGCCCACCACTAGGGTACATAGAAAACAACAGTTTTTCTATGTGCCCAACTCACACTGCAACACTGGTTTGATGTGCAGTGTGTTGTAGTACAGAAGAATGCAGCATGTCTGCATTTTTCTGCACCACACTGGATAGCACCGTATATCACCGTACAGCAGCACACTACCTAATTCTCCTGTGCAGTGACATGAATAAAGTGTCACTGTAAAGGCTGAAATAAGGTTAAAAAATGGCAGTGTGATGCACTCAAACATGGATTGCACTGCTCCCTGGCAGATCTGACACTTCAATAGCATGTATGGTAAAACACATGGTATGGTGGAAATGCCCATAACACTTGCAGCATCAGTGTCTCCAGCATCTCCATGCTGCCAGCATCAAAGGTGTTAGGCCCTGTTCACACCTGAGCATTTTTCAGCTTGTAGCTCTGAAGCTCCAAAACCCCCAACAAGCAAAATCCCATTAATTTTAATGTCCCCTGTTTACATATGAGCGTTTTGTCACCTGTTGCAAAACACCTGAAGCTCAAAAAAGTACATGAGCTTCTTTTTGGCAGATTATAAGCGTTTTTGGCCCCATAGACTTCAATAGAAACGCCTGACTTGAGCAGAAAAACGCTCATAAAAAGCTCAAATAGCAGCTCTCCATCTCACCCCTTTCCCTCTCCTCCCCCTAGTGCTTTCTGTTGGCTAAACAAAAATGTGTGAAGCTGTAAAAGCTTGTAATACACTTTTAAAATGCTTTAAAAAAGCTTGTAAAAAGCTGCAAAAAAGCTTAAAAAAACACCCGAAAAACACCAGTAATCGATACGCTCAGGTGTGAATGGAATCTTAATCAACTCTCAGAAAAACAACATATAAAATTATTATTAAATACAAGATTTTTGTGCCCCTTGTGCTGTAAAAAAGACTTTTCTTTTTTTTTTTTTTTTTTTTTAAAAAGTTTTTAGTGAAAGATACACAGATTACAAGGTATTAAAACATCCAAAAATTTAACAATAGATGTGGATATAACATTTTGTTTACATAAGCTATCGTAAAATAGTAAATAGTGCTTTTGGGGAGTCGTCTAGATGTAGGAGAATGAGGCAATTGTCGAATCCTAGTGAATAATCCAAATGAATAAATGAACATTTAGTAGTACTCTTTGGATATAGGGTTAGCTGTGGTTAATTTGATGTATGGACGTTAGAAGCAGAAAGGGTGGGGTAAAAGTAAAAGGTTTATAATGCACGCTTGATGGTTTCTGTGTCTTGTATCTGTAGATTGGGTTTTATTTCTGCTCTTTTAACCTTCCCGGCCCCCTCTTGTGACCAGCGCAATCGGTGTGGCAGGAGGGAGGAGAGCGAGGGGGGGGGGGTTTGGGGTGTATAAGGCGGGAAGTAAGATGTCTATTGTAACTGCATTATAAGGACTCAGATAGGGGATGTGAGTTTTGTTAGTTGCAAGAGTAAATTAGGAGTTTGTTAGGAGTTTGTTATGGTTTTGTATACATCCGAGAACTGAAAAGAGATCCAGTCGGCCCAAGTTTTTGTGAATTTGGTAGGAGTGTCATTGGCTATAGCAATTAATTCTTCCATTTCGGCTATTTTCCGGATTTGTTTGTACCAGTCTGTGATTGATGGAGTTTTGCGGGTACCCCAGCATCTGGGAATGCAGAGTTTAGCTGCATTTATCATGTTCATGGTAAGTGATTTGCGATATTTAGTGTTTCGAGGAGATTGGAGATGGAGCAGGAATTGTTCAGGTTTGAGAGATAAGTTTTGTGAGGTGATCTTATTAATTTGTTCACAAATGATTTCCCAGAAGGGCACAATCTCTTTGCATTCCATCCATATGTGTAGGAGGCTGCCTGTTTCTTGGTTACACCGCCAGCATTGATCAGTTGTTTTAGGGCTGTATTTGTTAAGAATATTTGGTGTACCAGCGTGTAAGGAGTTTGAAGTTGTTTTCTTGTATTGTGACATTTACCGATCCCTTATGGGTATGCTCAAAGATTTGTGTCCATTGTTCTTCTGTTATGCTGAGATTGAGGTCCCTATTCCATGCCACGCAAAACCCGCTTGCATTGTTGGGTGTGTTGGCCCAAAGAAGAGAGTATATGGTGGATATTGTGTGTTGTGTGGGCTTTTGGGAAGTACATATATTGTCAAATGGCGATAGTGGTTGTGAGAGGTTGCAGGATTTTTGAGTGCTATGCACGAAGTGTCTTAGTTGGAGATATTTCCAGAAGTCGATTGATGTCTCCGGCCATTTCCGTTTTAATACGTCCAGGGGTGCTATATTTCTGTCAGAGATTAAGTGGTGGATTCGTAAGTCTGATGTAGTATTTAGGTTTTGGAGGAAGTGTTTGTTCATACCTGGGGGAAATTCCGGGTTGTTGAGTATGGGGGTCATAGAACCTTGGATGTTTGAAATGCCCGTTGTTTTAGCGGATCTTTTAAAGCTGTCTAGTGTAGGTCCTATGAGTGGGTGGTCTTTGAGTGTGGTTGGGATGTGTTTAGTGTGGAATTGGATCCATGGCGTGATGTGTAGAGGAGTGACTGAAACTGTTTTTTCTAGTGTAACCCAATCTTTGGTTGTATCATGGACATTCCAGTCAACTATGCGCTGTAGATGACATGCCCAGTAATAGAGTTTTAGGTCTGGTACACCCAAGTCTCCCTTGGGTTTGGGAATGGTAGGTTGCCGGTGTTTTATTCTTGGTTTCTTGTTGTGCCAAAGGAATTGGGAGCAAATTTCTTTAAGATTTTGAAAGAATAGTTGAGGAATGGCAATTGGGACTGTTTGGTAAATGTATAAGATGCGCGGGAGTATATTCATTTTGATAATGGCTGCCCTCCCAAACCAAGAGAAATGTGGTTTGCTCCATCTTTTAAGGTCTTCTTTGATGTTGAGGAGGATGGGGAAATAGTTTTTCTTGAATAGATCAGATGTTTGGTTCGTTAAGAAAATGCCTAGGTATTTAATGGCAGACGTTTGCCTTCAATTGGTTTGGGGGGAGGGAAACGTTAAGAGCTTCGGATTTGGAGACATTTATTTTAAAATGGGCAATATAGCAGAATGTGTGGAAATCTTTAAGGACGTTTGGAATTGAGATTAGGGGGTCGGTTAACAACATGAGGATATCGTCCGCAAATGCAGCCAATTTGTAGTGTTTCCTGGCAATGTCTATTCCCTTTATGTCTTTGTTGGCTCCGATTTGTCTGAGGAATGGTTCCAGAGTTAGTATGAAGAGGATAGGGGAAAGGGGACATCCCTGGCGAGTCCCATTCCTGATGGGGAAGGTGTTCGACAGGAGGCCGTTGACCCTTACCTTAGCTGATGGGTTAGAATAGAGGGACATTATGAAGGAAATTAGTCTGGGACCAAGCCCAATTGCCAGAAGAGTTGCTTTTAGATAGTCCCAGGCCAGCCTATCGAACGTCTTTTCTGCATCAAGTGACAAGAGGAATCCCGGTAGTTTGTTTTTCGTTAACCAGTATTGAATGTTAATTGCTTTTACCGTGTTGTCCCTGGCTTCTCGCCCCGGGACAAATCCTACTTGGTCTTTGTGAATTAATCTTGTAATAAGTGGGAGGATTCTGTTTGCTAGGAATTTTGCAAAGAGTTTCAGATCGGTGTTTAGTAGGGATATGGGACGGTAACTTGCTGTTTGGGTTGGGTCTTTGTTCGGTTTAGGGATAATGGTAATGTGGGCTTCAAGCAGATTATGTGGGTGGTCGTCTTTTTTCTCTAGTTGGTTAAAAGCTCTTAGGAGCGGTTGAGCCAGTAAGTCTTGGAAGGATTTATAGTAGGCTGCTGAAAAGCCATCCGGGCCTGGGCTCTTGCCTGATTTGGTTTGTTTAAGTGCTATTCGGAATTTGTCCTCAACTATCGGGCCATCTATAATTGTAGCTTGTTGTTTAGCTAATGGTTTGGGTGCATATTTTTTGAGAAAATTGGTTATTATATTTTGTCTAGAGTCTTTTAGGTCGGGGGGTTTATGTTCTGGAGGAAGGTTGTAGAGGTCAGAGTAGTACTCTAGGAATTGTTGGGCGATCTCTTCATTAGTGAAAACTTTTTTCCCTTTGGGTGTGTTTATAGATCGAATTGTTGCATTTGCTCTTTTTTCCTGCATAGCTCTGGTGAGGTATTTTCCGCTTTTATTACTGTGTTCGTAGAAGAGTTTTTGCGTTAGAATGTATTTTCTTTTTGTCTTATGGCCCAATTCTTCTAAGAGGAGGGCGCGCGTCTGGGATAGCTCTAATAGGGTGGAGCTGGCCTTAGTTCTTTTATGTGTATGTTCCAATATTTGTATTTTTTTCAGAAGGGAGTTTATTTTGGTTTGTTTAGCACGTTTACGGGCTGTGGCTAGGGATATTAGGAGTCCTCTTATTACACATTTGTGCGCCTCCCATTGTGTAATGGGGTTTGTTTCTGGGGTATTGTTTGTTAGGAAGTACTCTTTTATCGTTTTTTTGATTTTGGTTAAGTTGTCTGGGTAGGTGAGCAGGGAGGTGTCTAGACACCAGATTTTTGTGGTGTGTGGTTTGTCTGGGAGCGTGAGGGATATGGAAATTGGGTGGTGATCTGAAAGGAACATCGTTTCTATTGTGGCATTGGAGAGTAATTGTAAATCTTTCTTCGGGTTTGTTTCAAGTTTATTGGAAGAAATCCCTTTGATAGTGTCTTGATTATCGGAAGGTTTTTCCGTAAGAGTAAGACCCTCCCCTGAAGTTACATCGGGAGTTAGGGTATCTTCTGTGGAGTAGTCCGAGAAGTAGGGATGGCAAGGCGCGAGAAGCGGTTTAATTTTTTGTTGATGTTCTACGCAATAATGTACTACGAACCTCTTGAGAGGTGGGTTGACTGTCTCTGATGTGCAAGATAAGGTACGGTGTGTTGGCGATGTGTTCTTAACTGATGAAGACCTAGAGTGTCTTTCTAAATGTTAATGAGAGGTTACGGTGTTATCTTTGCTAC
>BLSH010221398.1:561971-572839 GCA_018402905.1 Glandirana rugosa | reverse complement strand
GGTGGCATTTCTTGCACAAAAATAAAAAGTGCACCTACATTGCTGGTTTAAAAAAAAATATTCTAAATACTACATTTGCGCCCAGTGGTGGCATTTCTTGCACAAAAATAAAAAGTGCGTCTACATTGCTGGTTAAAAAAAAAATATTCTAAATACTACATTTGCGGCCAGCGGTGCATTTCTTGCACAAAAATAAAAAGTGCACCTACATTGCTGGTTTAAAAAAAAATATTCTAAATACTACATTTGCGCCCAGTGGTGGCATTTCTTGCACAAAAATAAAAAGTGCGTCTACATTGCTGGTTTAAAAAAAAATATTCTAAATACTACATTTGCGGCCAGCGGTGCATTTCTTGCACAAAAATAAAAAATGCACCTACATTGCTGGTTTAAAAAAAAAATATTCTAAATACTACATTTGCGGCCAGTGGTGGCATTTCTTACACAAAAATAAAAAGTGCTTCTAAATTGCTGGTTTTAAAAAAATAATTCTAAACACTACATTTGCGGCCAGCGGTGCATTTCTTGCACAAAAATAAAAAGTGTGTCTACATTGCTGGTTTAAAAAAAAAGAATAATAAATAGTGCTACATAGTACATTTGCACCTTGCTGTGCATTTCTTGCACAAAATGAAATAGTGCATCGGCATTGCTGGTTTGAAAAATAATATAAATTTGTGCTAAATAGTACATTTGCGTCCAGAATGAGAAGAGCATCAAATAAGGGACGTGGTCGTGGTGCTGCTGGTGTTGGTGGTGTTGGTGAAGCTCCTGTTGCAAGGAGAGGACATGGTCGATCTGTGCCAGCTACACGCACAAGTGAAACACCTTCCTCAGGTGCGAGTAGCCGACAGAACCTTCCACGTTATATGGTAGGCCCGAATGCTGCTCAAGGAATGGTGAGGCCAGAACAAGTACAGGCGGTAGTAGATTGGGTGGCTGACAATGCCTCCAGTTGCTTCACATTGTCTCCCACCCGGTCCCTTGCTGAAAGCTCAGAGTTGGCACCTGAACTCCATGGTCATCTGTCTTTCACCTCAGCCCCTTGAAAATCAGCCAAGCAGTCTGAGCCCCAAGTCATGCAATAGAATTGAGGTGCTGGCTGTGTACTTGTCTGTGATAACGCCCCCTGCCATGCTAAACACGCGTTCAGACAATACACTGGCTGCAGAGCAGGCCAGCACCTCCAAGGCATAAAGGGCAAGCTCAGGCCATGTCCTGAATATGGAGACCCAGAAGTTGAATGGGGCATACTGTTCCACCATGTTGCTGAAATGCTGCCTCCTGCTGAGATGTTGCCTATCAGCTGGTGGTGCTGTTTGTTGTGGCGTGCTGCTGACAAAGCTTTTCCACATTTCGGCCATGCTAACCCTGCCTTCTGAGGTGCTGGCGGTGCCACAGCTGTGTTGGCGACCTCTTCCTCCTCCTCTGCCTTCTCCTTGTGCTTCCACTGAGCCCCCGGTGTCATTTGAGAATGCCCTCAGCAGCGCATCTACCAGCGTGTGCTGGTAGTAGCGCATCTTCCGATCACGCTCCAGTGAGGGAATTAAGGACGGCAAGTTGTCCTTGTAACGATGATCCAGCAGGGTGGCCACCCAGCAATCAGCACACGGTACAATGTGGGCAACTCGGCTTTCTTTGCGCAGGCACTGCAGCATGTAGTCGCTCATGTGTGCCAGGCTGCCCAGGGGCAAAGACAAGCTGTCCTCTGTGGGAGGTGTATCATCTGTGTCCTCCATATCCCCCCAGCCATGCTCCAGTGATGCCCACGAGCTGCGTTGGGTGCCACCCTGCTGTGAACATGCATTCCTCTTAAAATCCATGCCAGATCCAAGGGCCTGGTACCTCTTGGGGGGGAACCCCACACAAATTTTTGCGGGGGTTCCCCTTCAAGATTTTCAGCACGCAAGTCGCGCCGCAAGTCGGATCATCATGATCTGACTTCTGGTGCAACTTCTATTCAAATCAATGGGCTCCCATAGGGAACCATTGATTTTGAATAGAACACCTGATGAGGCTTAACGCTGTGTATACAACGTTAAGCCACGTTATAGAGCGTTTAGCTCAACGTCAAAAACGGCATGATGCTGCAGCTTCAGAACGCTCTGGTCCCATGTTCTAGTTACAGCTCACTAACGCCGACAACCTCTACAGCTCAAAAATGTCACCATTTTTAAGGGGCCATTGAATAACATGAAGAGCTGTAAAAAACGCTCAAAAACTTGGCTGTAAAAACGGCTGCGTGTATGAGGCCTTAGAAGTTGCACAAAGCCAGTAAATGACACAAGTGTGAATATTGCCAATTAATGTTTGTGGGTGTGGGTGTGGAGGGGGGGGTATCCAGTCAAAAAATATGTGGGCAATCACAGTCCTCAGTACAGTTAAAGGGGTTGTAAACCCATGCAGTTTTTCACATTAATGAATTAATGTGAAAAACCTTTTCTGTTGCAGCTGCCCCCAGAGCCCCCCATTTACTTACTTGAGCCCGATCGCTACCACGTTGGGTATGAGCACACCCACTCCAGTCGGTGTCTAAGGTCCTCATTGGGTAGATCGATAGCAGGGCAGCCATTGGCTCCCGCTGCTGTCAATCAAATATAATGACGTGGGGACCAGGGGTCCTGCTGTCTGTGTCAATGGACGCAGCAGCAGGACACGGGAGTGCGCCCGCACGAGTGACCCCAGGGAAAGCGCTTCCCTGATGGGTCACTCAATGCAGGGAGGAACCAGGAGCGCTGCTGGGGGACCCGAGAAAAGGAGGAGGTAAGTATGACATGTTTGTTATTAAAAACAAAAAAAGCTGAACCTTTACAATCACTTCAAAGAGTAAATGAGTGGAAGGGTAAGATTTATTGTGTATTTGTGGGGAGGCTCAGTGGGGATTATATCACAGCATGAGGAATTTCATATACATAAGAGGTTACACAACTCTGTACATCTTCCATTTGATATTATTCTTTAATATAGGAATAGTGCCTTTTCTTCCTCCTCCATAAGGTAGGGTAGGACTGGTTTAAGTAGACTAAGCAGTAGGATTTGCTTGTGTATTCTCTAAATGGCGGGGTCAACTCTCATAACCTCTTCCCCTTATTTTACATTCATACCACATCACTTCCTCACAGAAAGTAAAGGAGATCAATTATTTTCTGTGAATATAATGGTTTCTTATCTGTTAAATAAATTTTAAACAAATGCCCTTGAATTTTGTTTTAACGTTTTAAGCTGTAGTTACAGTTAATCCACTTTAGATATAAAAAAAGCCCTGCAAAGGAAAATCTTAGGCTCTTTTTTTAATAACTGGAAACAGAAAGTCAATTTAGGTCCATTTCTTTTGCCAGCTACAAGAAGGAAAGGCCCTTCTGCACTTCAGGAAATTTTCTATGTTACATAACTGGTTGCTAGGACACAGTACATTTTGGCTGTGTAACTGGAAATGTTTCTAGTTAAAAACTATACGGATTCCAATAGCATGCTTTAATTGTAATACTAATAAAGATGACCATGTACTGGATACTCTGGACTTGTCAGTTACCTACTTGCAGTAAGACTATTTACAGTATGTTTTATACAGCACAGCATAATAAAAGTGTTTATAGCTTGGCATACAAGCCATCAATATAATCGTCTTTATGAATGAAAGTAATTATTTAGCGCACCCCTATCATAATTCTCAAATACCATTGCGGTACACATAAAAGATACTTGCATACATTTATATGTGGCATCAAAATCCATCTTGAAACAAAAAAGCAGCATTTTACCACTGTAATTTGAACTTCCCAAATATATGCCTATATTGTCTGTCCAGCCAGTTCAATCTAATAAAACTCACACAATATGGCAGCATATTAATCTATAGATCTATTAGCTCTTGGTGGGGACCTTTCATCATCAAAAATATAACAATTAAACATGCCCACAAACAATCCGAAGCCTAACCTAACCTGACAAATACTACACACAAAACTAACCTGACTAATGTCTGTAAATCTTAAATGTGTATGTCAACCTAAAATTATTTATGGATAGAATGAGGAAGAATTAGAACTCCTGTTGGAATATTACCACTATCTGGGGCTCTGTGAGAAAGACTTACCCTCTTTTCCTGTCTTGATGACAACAATTTCACCAGACAGGAAATGAGAGACCTCATACAATGGGGACACAGACACGGATTAGGCTACTAGCCTCCACTTACTAAAGAAAAACATTTTTTTCTGTAATGGTTGATGTTAGAGAGTTCCCCCACTTCCTGTTCAATTAAATTGTCATCAGGACAAGGCGTGAAGATTAATCTCTGTCCTGAGTTCAAATTCTTCTCCCCTCTATCCAAAATTAAGAAAGTTTTTGCTGGGCATACACTTTGAGCTTAACCCTTAATATAACCCTTAAAGCTCAACACTGGCCAAAACGTTTTCATGTTATAATCATAGATACACTTGGCAAGTCTAAACATTTCTGTCAAGACCTTATTGCGCTACCCATGACTCTGTTGGAGAGATTTCAGTCTGTGTCCCTACTTAAGAGATTTCCTGGGTTGACTGAATTTGCCCAAGTTTGTTTAACCAAGGGTTCTGCAAATCTTGTTTGAAATTCAACAGTTTTAAGGAGCAAGACTATGCCAAAAACCCTTTGCACTGTACCTTTCACTCGGTCAGCCTCTTAAGTGGCTGTCCACAATTGCCCTAATAGTGGGTGGTTCTGCACCATGAGTCAGTGATACATGATTCTGACTATGCAGTTTGGAAGGGTTGCGTGAATCACATGATGCCTTAAAAGAATTACAATTATTGTCCATACTGATTAAACTGTTTACATACATGCATTTACAGTAGCTGTTTAGCTGGAGCTTTGTTTAAAATAATATCTACATGTACATGGATTTTCAAATCCCTTGCTTCCTAGTGAATCATCCAAGTAAGTGTTCTGTTTGGGTTATTCAGTACAGTTAGTTTTTAATTTCATAATCAGTTTTTATTATACACCACTACAACAGCAGATAGACCTGAACCTGGTTCTTTAAGCTAATTTATTTTTTATTTTTATTTATTTCAGATACTTATATAGCGCTGTCAATTTACACAGCACTTTACATATATATTGTACATTCACATCAGTCCCTACCCTCAAGGAGCTTACAATCTAATGTCACCTAACTCACATTCATACATATACCAGGGCCAATTTAGACAGGAGCCAATTAACCTACCAGCATGTCTTTGGGGTGTGAGAGGAAACTGGAATACCCAGAGGAAGCCCATGCAGGTACAGGGAGAACATGCATACTCCAAGCAGGTAGTGTCGTGGGTGGGATTCAAACCTTTTGCTACCAGGTGAAAGTGCTATCCACTACACCACTGTGCCGCCTGTAGACTCTATATTCTATATACAGTCAGGTCCATAAATATTGGGACATCAACACAATTCTAATCTTTTTGGCTCTATACACCACCACAATGGATTTGAAATGAAACGAACAAGACGTGCTTTAACTGCAGACTTTCAGCTTTAATTTGAGGGTATTTACATTCAAATCAGGTGAACGGTGTAGGAATTACAACAGTTTGTATGTGTGCCTCCCACTTTTTAAGGGACCAAAAGTAATGGGACAGATTAACAATCATAAATCAAACTTTCACTTTTTAATACTTGGTTGCAAACTTTTGCAGTCAATTACAGCCTGAAGTCTGGAATGCATAGACATCACCAGATACTGGGTTTCATCCCTAGTGATGCTCTGCCAGGACTCTGCTGCAACTGTCTTCAGTTCCTGCTTGTTCTTGGGGCATTTTCCCTTCAGTTTTGTCTTCAGCAAGTGAAATGCATGCTCAATCGGATTCAGGTCAGGTGATTGACTTGGCCATTGCATAACATTCCACTTCTTACCCTTAAAAAACTCTTTGGTTGCTTTCGCATGTATGCTTTGGGTCATTGTCCATCTGCACTGTGAAGCCCGTCCAATGAGTTCTGAAGCATTTGGCTGAATATGAGCAGATAATATTGCCCGAAACACTTCAGAATTCATCCTGCTGCTTTTGTCAGCAGTCGCATCATCAATAAATACAAGAGAACCAGTTACATTGGCAGCCATACATGCCCACACCATGACACTACCACCACCATGCTTCACTGATGAGGTGGTATGCTTTGGATCATGAGCAGTTCCTTTCCTTGTCCATACTCTTCTCTTCCCATCACTCTGGAACAAGTTGATCTTGGTCTCATCTGTCCATAGGATGTTGTTCCAGAACTGTGAAGGCTTTTTTAGATGTTGTTTGGCAAACTCTAATCTGGCCTTCTTGTTTTTGAGGCTCACCAATGGTTTACATGTTGTGATGAACCCTCTGTATTCACTCTGGTGAAGTCTTCTCTTGATTGTTGACTTTGACACACATACACCTACCTCCTGGAGAGTGTTCTTGATCTGGCCAACTGTTGTGAAGGGTGTTTTCTTCAACAGGGAAAGAATTCTTCGGTCATCCACCACAGTTGTTTTCCGTGGTCTTCCCGGGTCTTTTGGTGTTGCTGAGCTCACCGGTGCCTTCTTTCTTTTTAAGGATGTTCCAAACAGTTCTTTGGATCTCATATTGAGAGTTGACAGCAACAGATTCCAAATGCAAATAGCACACTTGAAATTAACTCTGGACCTTTTATCTGCTCCTTGTAAATGGGATAATGCGGGAATAACGCACACCTGGCCATGGAACAGCTGAGCAGCCAATTGTCCCATTACTTTTGGTCTCTTAAAACATGGGAGGCACATATACAAACTGTTGTAATTCCTACACCGTTCACCTGATTTGGATGTAAATACCCTCAAATTAAAGCTGAAAGTCTGCAGTTAAAGCACACCTTGTTCATTTAATTTCAAATCCATTGTGGTGGTGTATAGTGCTAAAAAGATTAGAATTGTGTCAATGTCCCAATATTTATGGACCTGACTGTAGCTTAATACAGATATTGCACTATTTTCATGGGAATAGTATTTGTTGTGTTGTTTGATCAATTAATTTAAACAAAGCTGCTAGTAATGACTAATAAGTAGAGTTGATCGAGCCTCTGGAAGTTCGGGTTCTGCAGGTTCGGCCGAACTTCGGGACAAAGTCCGGGTTCGGGTCCGGACTTGAACTGAACTTTGACCCGGACCCCGAACCCCATTGAAATCAATGGGGACTCAAACTTTTAGGCACAAAATTGGCTGTAACAAAGTCCTGGAAAGTCCTAGAGGTCTGCAAAAGGAAGGAAAATGGGGGTAAGGGTCGGACAAGTGCCCTACAAAGAAATGGGGATAGGGAAATAACTTAAAATAATTTTAAGCTAAAATCACATAAAAAAACAAAAATGGAGGTGGATGTGGAGTTGGAGGTTGAGGAGGCGGTGAAAGTGGCGGTGGAGGAGTAGGAGGAGGTAGCCAACACTGTTTTTTTTTTTTTTTTTTTTAAACTAGCAATGTAGATGCACTTTTTAATTCTGTGCAAGAAACAATATTTCAGCCTCATAGAGCCATATTAGTGTTCTAAAATCATCTTCAAAGTGTGTGGGAAAAGCCTGTTTCAGCCGCATAGAGCCATATTAATGTTCTAAAATCATCTTCAAAGTGTGTGGGAAAAGCCTGTTTCAGACGCATAGAGCCATATTAGTGTTCTAAAATCATCTTCAAAGTGTGTGAGAAAAGCCTGTTTCAGCCGCATAGAGCCATATTAGTGTTCTAAAATCATCTTTAAAGTGTGTGAGAAAAGCCTGTTTCAGCCGCATAGAGTCATATTAGTGTTTTAAAATCATCTTCAAAGTGTATGGGGAAAGCCTATTGCAGGGGCATAGAGCCATATTACTGTTCTTCCAGCCACATAGAGCCATATTACTGTTCTTCCAGCCGCATAGAGAGCCATATTATTGTTTTTTTACAAGGGGCTGAGGTGAAAGACATATGGCCATGGGGTTCAGGTGCCAACTCTGAGCTTTCAGCAAGGGACCGGGTGGGAGACAATTTGAAGGAACTGGAGGCATTGTCAGCCACCCAATCTACTATCGCCTGTACTTGTTCTGGCCTCACCATTCATTGATCGGCATTCGGGCCTACCATATAACGTTGGAGGTTCTGTCGGCTACTTGCACCTGAGGAAGGTGTTTCATTTGTGCGTGTAGCTGGCACAGATCGACCACGTCCTCTCCTTGCAACAGGAGCTTCACCAACACCATCAACACCAGCAGCACCACGACCACGTCCCTTATTTGACGCTCTCCTCATTATGGACGCAAATGTACTATTTAGCACAGATTTATATTATTTTTTAAACCGGCAACGCACTTTTCAATTTTGTGCAAGAAATGCACAGCAAGGTGCAAATGTACTATGTAGCACTATTTATTATTCATTTTTTTTAAACCAGCAATGTAGACACACTTTTTATTTTTGTGCAAGAAATGCATTGCTGGCTGCACCGCTAGAATATATTTTTTTTAAAACCAGCAATGTAGACGCACTTTTTATTTTTGTGCAAGAAATGCACCGCTGGCCGCAAATGTAGTATTTTGAATTTTTTTTTTAAACCAGCAATGTAGATGCACTTTTTATTTTTGTGCAATAAATGCACCACTGGCCGCAAATGTAGTATTTAGAATATATATTTTTTTAAACCAGCAATGTAGACGCACGTTTTAATTTTGTGCAAGAAATGCCCTGCTGGCCACAAATTTAATATTTTTCACAAAAAAAAAATAATAATAATTTGTCTAACTGCAATGTAAAAGCAGTATTTAAATATGCCAAAATGTTGCCAACTGAACTAACAGAACACGATTAAAGTAGTGTCCCTGACACACAAGCAGTTGCAATGCAAACGCCCGCCTAACAAACAGAAAAATTGCTTAGGTTTTATATGAGGCACTTTGCTTAGCAAACAAAATGTACTCTAGCAAACAAAAATCTCCTCTAGCACCCACCCACCCACCAATAAATCGGTGTTTTTAACAGATTTTCTAAAGCTAATCTGTCCCCCACAGCAGCAGCAGCATCCTCTCCCTACACTAGTATGAAGTGATTTTCTAAAGTTAATCTGTCCCTCACAGCAGCAGCAGCAGCAGCATCCTCTCCCTACACTAGTATGAGATGATGTGACATGCAGCACTACGTGACTCCAGCTTATATAGAGGCTGGGTCACATGATGCACTGGCCAATCACAGCCATGTCATTAGTAGGCATGGCTGTGATGGCTTCTAAGGGCAAATGAATGAAACGCTTGTTGATTGGCTGCCCTGCAGCTATTCAACAGGCGCAATAAAATACCCGAACCCGGACTTTTTCTCAAATGTCCGGGTTCGGGGCACGGACACCATAAAGTCCAGTACGAACCCAAACTTTACAGTTCGGGTTCGCTCAACTCTACTTATATGTATTTTATTTTAAGCATATTTTTATTTTTGATATATGCTATTTATTAAACCTGACACTAATTAATAGACTGTATTATTCTGAAGAGGCCAACCAAAAACATGTTTTATTTGTTACATTTTTCTGCTCCAATATAAATCAAAGCTTCTTGCATAATGCATTTGTTATGTTTATAGTGAATATATTTGGATCCATTTTTATGTGTTGTTGTATTTATCCAATTTCACAGAACATCTAGCCATTTTGTGACCCAATCTGTCAATAATTAATAATAATCAATGATTAAATAAAATATATGGAGCAAACAAAGCACACACAAAAAAACATTATTTTATTTATCAAATCAAGAGGAAACAATTAACAACATGTTGCATTTTACATTATTGGATCTTTTTTTGTGTGTGTGTGTGTGTGTGTGGGGGGGGGCAAGCATTCTCAACACACAGTAAATCAGTCTTATTATATTTTACCAAATGGCTGAACATTGGCTGAGTAGCCTGACCACCTTACAGCCTGTTTTGATCGCCTTTAGTTTGCTTCAAAAAACAGATTATGCATTCTCATACAAGTCTATGGAGATACAAAACCAGCTTGAAGCAGGTCAGAAGTAGGTCAACTGCAAGTCAAATGCACCAACCAATGAATTCTCTCAGAAGCATTTCAAACTAATATCAAACTTATCAACATTAGCCCAATCTTAATGTTCATTGCCTTACCCAATGACTCATAGCTAAAGTGCAGTGCACTACATTGGTAAAAAGCCCCGCATGATGCATTTTGAGCACCTTATTCTGCAATTTAACAAGATGGTAAACCAGCCAATGTGGGTGACTCATCACTGGCTTCATTGTGAAACCCTCATGTCCTGGCTTGTTGCATTCCAGCAACTCAGTCAGAAAAATGAAATACATCCCAGCACTCTGGGCTGAAGCAATCTTTATAGCCAATAAATAAGAAATTCAGTTTTTCTTTGCAAATTAATGTGACTTTGTTGCGTTATACACTTTGAATCACCGCAAAGCAGGATGTCTAAATTACTTTAATGCCATTTTTACAAAGTGTGGATCACAATAGCTGTTTGCTTTCGGAACGGGATGCCCATGATGCCTATATTACCCAATGGTTATCACTGCATAAAAATGTCTGATTTCTTTTTTTTTTTTTTCAAATTCTTTATTTCTTCAAATGTGCCAGCAAAAGAATACATGTGTCATAACAGTCACAGGCTACAAAGTTGTACAATGAATATTCAAACACAAAGTTTCTAACGAAGTCGGGTCTCACGACCCTACATAAAGTAAAAAGACTGACTCAACGACCTTACGTTGTTCGGTCCTGTACTCCCAAAGTGTTACTTCGGTCACTACTCAGTGGGTGTAACCGACCAAATGGTAGAACAATTTAACGTCTTATTCCACGAGTTTTACGTAGTACGCCCCGAAAAATGGTTACATCACGTGACGTGAAATCGATACT
>BLSH010221398.1:523375-545914 GCA_018402905.1 Glandirana rugosa | reverse complement strand
CCCTACCCTTTCCCCCTCCCGACTGGTACTAATCACAGAGTTGCATTAACGGCTATACCCACCAAGTTGTATGATATACCTATCCAGTCATCCAAGATGGTTCACTGGGTAATAGCATTACTCCATACTATTGTGACCAGTCGGAACATCTGTGTGCTATTTGTACTGTGCAAGTTGTTACCCTGTAATACTACATTTCTTAATAAAAACTATTGAAAGAAAAAATTAATGCAATTAGGAATCAGTATACAAATTGTATCCCCAGTTCCACGCAGTTTAAAGGTGTCTGCAGACGTAAGAAAACTGTTGCCTGATCTTACCAATTAGAGTTGACTTGGGAAAAGTTTGCATGCTTGCGTGATTTTATAGCTGGGTGATACATTGATCATCCAGGATGAATTTTCCTGGCCAATCAATATTGTTGTACCCTGTGAGAGGCTGATGCCTTCAGTGCCCCCTCTCCTCCAATAAGCTCAAAACACAGTTTGCCCAATGCGAGCTTGCATGTTTTGTACAGCAATCATTATGCTCCTGCCTACTGTCTGAATGCACTTTTAATAAATTTATTTTATAGGTTGGAAAAATAACTATACTTCCAAGTAAGTCTGCATGCTGTAAAAAAATGTTTTTATTTTTCATAACAGGGATTACCAGGGATAGCAGGAAACCCCGGAGTGCAGGTAATGTTTGAGTATCAAATAATTATTTTATTCATTACCTTAACTGGCATTAACATTTCACTATTTACAAATACTGACAGATACTGACAGAGATCAATGGCCCAATAATCAAACTTGGGCCATAACTCACATCCAATTTCTGAAAATTGTTTGTCTTTGTGTGTGTGTCGGTCGTTGCAATACTTTATGTCACACCGAATTTGTGTAGAGTTCTTACAAATGCTTTTTTATTGGAAAAAATACACCTTTTTAAATTAAAAAATAAGAAAACAGTAAAGTTAGCCCAATTTTTTTCTAAATTGTGAAAGATAATGTTACGCCGAGTAAATTGATACTCAACATATCATGCATCAACCTTGTGCCTGCTTGTGGAATGGCGACAAACTTTGGCACTTAAAAATCTCCATAGGCGATGTTTAAAAATTTCTACAGGTTACCAGTTTTGAGTTACAGAAGAGGTCTAGGGCTAGAATTATTGCTCTTCCTCTAACGATTGTGGCGATACATTACATGTGTGGTTTGAACACCGTTTTGATATGTGTGCATGGCTTACATATGCGTATGCTTCTGCGCACAAGCTCGGAGGGATTTAGCGCTTTAAATTTTTATTTTTTTTGTTATTTATTTTACTTGTTATTTTTATTTTTACACAGTCCTTTTAAAAAACATTTTGGATCACTTTTATTCCTATTACAAGGAATGTAAACATGCCTTGTAAAAGAAAAAAAAAGAACGGCAGGACCTCTTTAATGTGAGATCTGGGGTCAAAAAGACCTCACATTTACACTTAAAAGCAAAAGCAAAAAAAAAAAAGGATTTTTTTTTCTTTTTAAAAAAATTGTCCCTTTCAGGTTGGAGGGCGGAAGTGACGTTTGACATCGCTCCGGTCCTTCAAGGGCATAGGGTTGAGTGGAGACCATTATGCCCTCACTCAACTTCCTGCCCATCAGTGGAAAGGATCGGATCCGGTAAGCAGCAGATATAAAATGACCGTGCTGTGAATTCGCCGCAGAGACCACTTTTATCCTAAAGCGGACCGCCCACTTTTTGAGCTACCTGCTGCCATACCAACGTTTTTTAACTACTGTACAAAGGACCAACGTATATCTGCGGCGGGTGGTCCGATTAAGCATGCTATTAACGTGTAAAAGCTTCCTTGGGTAGACATCCCTTGGGTAAGACTGCTGCTGGGTGCCACCATCTTAGATATGGAGTCAGGACAAACACCATCTACCAGCAGTTAAATGCAAAATTATGTAGGGAAATGAGAGGCAAAAAACCTGGGCCAACAAAGATGGTAAATAGACAGATTAGAAGGGGATAGGACTATGACAAACAAGGAGAAAGGGGACTGTACTATAAAATAAACTTCCTAAAATGTCAACTTTGCTAGCAAATTCACAGGCACATTGCAAGTAAATAAAAATATATATTTATAGAGAGCAAGCATGCTGCAAGTATTTAAAATAAGGATTTGACTGTGTTTTTACCTGCAATTTTGGTGACAGGGTCAAGTCAAGTCAAGTTTGGTCAAATAAGTGACAGGGTCTCATTAAGTATGAGGGGAGATGCAATGAGTCTTGTTTTGCTTTGTCTTTTAAGTTTTTTTGCTGTACAAGAAAGGAAGCGTAAAAACCTCTGTAGTGTATTAATGTGCTTTACTTTTTTAATGTAAATACGTTATTTAGTTTTCTTTTCCATAAATAAAGCAAACATTAGGTTTATACAATAAATACTGTAAAATATTGACATCCCCCAATCCCTCTGGAGCAGAGTGCATTTGAAACAATTTCTTCCGGGTATAAAATGCCCTATGGACGATATACAGTATAACTGGGGGGAGAATAGAGATAAGTGATTTATCATGGTTACAATATCATGCCACTGCGACTCCGACAGTTTTCCTACATCCTCCTCCCATTTTGTTCTACTTTTCAGCCATAGATCTTTTCCCAACACTTTCAAATGTATATTCTCATATAATTCTGAGATCAATCCCCTCAGGGATGGGACATTCATCAGGTCTATCAATAGGGGGATATTCCACCATTCCAAGCTTTTTCCTTAAACTGTACTGTTATGGCATGTCTTAATTGTAGGTATTGGAAAAATATTTTATTTGAAAATCCAAACTCCTCCCTCAATCTCTGAAAAGATTTTAGAACTCCCTCATTGTATAACTGTGCTAATCTAACTACCCCTCTCTGTCTCCAGTTGGAGAAATTCTCCAACCCCTCAAGCTCAGGGAGCTTCACATCCTGACTAATGCAGTAGTGATCTTACTGTCTGACACACTTTTATCATCATAATTCCTGTGGGGTATTGGGCTTTCCCCACCACTGATTCTGCTTCCAAAGCCTCTAACAAAGATGTATGTGGAGTACAGGTCATAAGGGAGCATAGATGGTAGCTAGTAATGGAGTTTCTCACCTTTCCCCCTCCCATCTGCTGTAACTGAGCCTCCAAAAAATAGGTCCAAGGGTGTGGCAATGCCAAGCCACCACTGTCTCTCGGAAGCTGCAAGAGCCTCAAACAATTTCTAGATTTCCCTTTTTTCCACACTACACCCCTAAAGAGGCCCTCCAGTTTTCCTGAACCACACTCCTGGGGGAATTGAGTAAAATATATAAAAGCTGAGGCAATCACATCATTTTCATCAAATTTCACCGACCCGTTACCATGAGGGAAAAACGCCTCCATCTGCCACATTTTACTTTAAATTCATCTATCAAAGGCTCCAGGTTCTTTTTTAATATATATACTGTTTAGGGTTCACTGATATATTTATTCCTAGATACTTAAAACTGTCTGTCACCTGTATCTGAACAGCATTATTTTGCAACCTCTTTACAGTCCCGTCCACTGGGAGAAGAACCGATTTCTCCCAGTTAACCGAAAGCCCAGAAATAAGTCCAAATCTTTTTATAGCTTCCATTGCTGCTATTAGTGAATGTCTCGTATCTCCTAAAAATAAGAGGATATCGTCTGCATATAAGGAGATTTTTTTCCTCAACTGTTCCCCTTCTAAATTCCTGTATGTCTCACGCCTTTCTAATGGCTATGGCCAGTGGTTCCACTGCTAGGGCAAAAAGCAGGGGAGGTAGAGGGCACCCCTGCCTTGTGCCCTGTGCCAGCGGAAAGCAATCAGATGTTCTTCCATGAATCCTCACCTTCGCTCTTGGGCTTTTATATAACAACTTTACCCATTTCATAAATACGGCGCCGATATTAAATGCTGATAAGGCTTCCTACAGGTACTGCCACTTGACGCTGTCAAAAGCTTTGACAGCGTCCAGGCATAGCACAGCCCCAGAGCCCTGTTCTTCTGATGAAATCTGCAAGTTCAGAAACAACCTGCTAATATGTAGTGCTGTAGATCTCCCTGGGATGAACCTGCATTGATTGGGATGTATTATATTATGAATTATTTTACTTACTCTGTTTGCTAGCACCTCTGTCAATATTTTGACGTCAGTGCAAAGAAGATGCAGGTTGCGTTATACTGTTACCTTTTTTTGGTATAACTATTATTGTCACCTCTGTCATGGAGGCCGGCAATACTCCCTTATTTAAAGCATCATTTAGGACCACTAATAACTCTGGTAGCATTACCTCACCATATTCCATATAAATCTCATTTGGCAGTCCACCTGGGCCTGGTGTCTTATGATTAGGAGCTTCTGAAACTGCTTTCTTTAAGTCTTCAATAGTTATTTGGTTGTCTAACATTGCCCTATCATTTTCAGACTTTTAGAGACTTATTTTCCCATCTATCTTTCCCACTTTAGAACTATATAAATCACAATAATAACCTTTATAAGGATTTATTATTTCTGCTGGGCACCTGGTCACCCCTCCAGCTAGAGTCTATATAGACGATATACTGGTGATTTCTGAATCCTGAGATCTTGCCAGAAGGGCCAGCATATGCCCAGCAGATTCTCCCTCCTCATACTGTGCTTGTTCTTTAAAAAATGATTTTGTTCTCAGTTGTTTTTAAGGATAGTGTACAATATATATGTTGTGCTTCAGTCCATTTAGCAAGATTATCTGTTGAGGGGTCCTCCACATATGCCTTTTCTGTATCCGCTACCTTCCCCATTTCTTCTACCTCCCAGTCCCTAGTGGATTTTTTATTTATAGAAATCTGTTCGATTATTACATCTCTTAAAAAAACCTTGAGGGTTTCCCATATTACTCCATGTGCTTTACATTAGCAAAAATGCTGCACATACAACTGTAGGAAAAACAATATAAGACATACAGAATATTACAAATTATGCATACACATGCACAAGCTAACTACCCTCCCTAACAAATGAGCATGGAAAATGTATGCAATAGATATACACTAAACAGTTACTTAATGTGGTTCTTCCTAATGATGGAGTCCTCTTCCTTTTATTCAAAATCTCTCCAGACTGCTTCTTGGAATCCTGCAAAACTAGTCCTTTTTGTCCTCAGCTTATGGCTGTGTTCACGTGCGTTTTCCTCCCCCTACTGCCTACTTAAATCACTTGCTGTCCTGAGCTTCATGAACAAGTCCAACATGTTCATTAGCATATGAGCAGGGGAAGTCTAAACACACATGTAATTAAAATGTTATTCCTTATATACAATATCTTACAAAAGTGAGTACACCCCTCACATTTCTGTAAATATTTTATCATATATTTTCATGTGACAACATTGAAGAAATTACACTTTGCTACAATGTAAAGTAGTGAGTGTACAGCTTGTATAACAGTGCAAATTTGCTGTCCCCTCAAAATAACTCAACATACAGCCATTAATGTCTAAGCTGCTGGAAACAAAAGTGAGTACACCCCTAAATGAAATTGTCCAAATTAGGCCCAAAGTGTCAAAATCTTGAGTGGCCACCATTATTTTCCAGCACTGCCTTAACCCTCTTGAGCATGGAGTTCAGCAGAGCTTCACAGCTTGCCACTGGAGTCCTCTTCTACTCCGCCATGATGGTATCACAGAGCTGGTGGATGTTAAAGACCTTGCACTCCTCAACCTTCCGTTCGAGGATGCCCCATAGATGCTCAATAGGGTTCAGGTCTGGAAAAATGCTTGGCCAGTCCATCACCTTTACCCTCAGCTTCTTTAGCAAGGCAGTGGTGATCTTGGAGGTGTGTTTGGGGTCATTATCATGTTGGAATACTGCCCTGCGGCCCAGTCTCCGAAGGGAGGGCATCATGCTCTGCTTCAGTATGTCACAGTACATGTTGGCATTAATGGTTCCCTCAATGAACTGTAGCTCCCCAGTGTCGACAGCACTCATGCAGCCCCAGACTATGACACTCCCACCACCATTCTTGACTGTAGACAAGACACACCTGTCTCTGTACTCCTCACCTGGTTGCCACCACACACGCTTGACACCATCTGAACCAAATAAGTTTATCTTGGTCTCATCAGACCACAGGACATGGTTCCAGTAATCAATGTCCTTAGTCTGCTTGTTTTCAGCAAACTGTTTGCATGCTTTCTTGTGCATCATCTTTAGAAGAAGCTTCCTTCTGGGATGACAGCCATGCAGACTAATTTGATGTAGTGCGTGGCGTATGGTCTGAGCACTGACAGGCTGACCCCCCACCCCTTCAACCTCTGCAGCAATGCTGGCAGCACTCATACATCTATTTCCCAAAGACAACCTCTGGATATGACACTGAGCATGTGCACTTAACTTCTTTAGTCCACCATGGCGAGGCCTTTTCTGAGTGGAACTTGTCCTGCTAAACCACTGCCTGGTCTTGGCCACCGTGCTGCAGCTCAGTTTCAGGGTCTTGGCAATCTTCTTATAGCCTAGGCTATCTTTATGTAGAACAACAATTCTTTTTTTCAGATCCTCAGAGAGTTCTTGGCCATGAGGTGCCATGTTGAATTTCCAATGGATGTGTGCTGAGTTATTTTGAGGGGACAGCAAATTTGCACTGTTATACAAGCTGTACACTCACTACTTTACATTGTAGCAAAGTGTGATTTCTTCAGTGTCGTCACATGAAAAGATATAATAAAATATTTACAAAAATGTGAGGGGTGTACTCACTTTTGTGAGATACTGTATATGCTATAAAAATCACCAAAATACAACACACGTATGTGTTCAATTTAAGCATTGGGAAGGTTTCTATTTTGTAATTCGTCTGCATATGATTAGTTTTAAAAAATAAAAAGTTTACTTTATATATCCTCACTTTACCCCATTTCATACTTAACGAAATCAGTGTTGGTGGTCCAGATTTACTAAAACAGGAAGTGTCCATTTAGAACCTCCATAATGTGCAGGGGAAGTTCCCTTTTTTTAAACATTACCCTGCACATGATTAGATGTCTAAATGCAACACAGGCTTGATTTACTTCATGTCACTTATCACATTCATGTTATATCAAAAGATGCACTGCTACATCGTTATTACAATTAGGCAAATGTCACACAACACATTGTCTTAGTTTGGTATAAACTACTTTAAGAATCTAATATTTTAATACTATGTGTTATAAAAAGGAAATTACTAGGATTACAAATCCATGATGTGTGTTTAAAAAAAACAAAACGTAAAACCTTTATTCTTTCAAAATGTGGAAAACGGCAAAAGGTGGACATTGTGAGACTTAATTTTAATTAGATCAAAGTGGCTAGTCAATTAAATAATTTATCCAATATGCAAGGGCATTGTTGTGTAGGGCAAAAATAACACACGCGGTGTAGATTATATTTGTTTTATTTAAGGACATCTGATCTGTAGAATTAGAAGGTATCATATATGTACAAATAAATGGGGTCTCAACTCCACATTCCAAAATGATTCAACTATACTGAAATATATTATTACATTATACCTCTATGTAGAGTAATGCAAATTAAAAAAGTAAAACTCTCTAAGATATTGGGGGGATTTACTAATAGCAAATAGTTTTCTCACTTTGAAAGGGAAGTTGCACTTTGTAAAGAATTATCCCCAGAACGTAGTGATTGAGGTGAAGCTCTGATGACTTCCATCATCCAATCACATGTAAGTAAAAATACTGTATTGTTAATATCCTTGTATTTGATTAGGTATTCTTTGAAAGTGAAACTTCACCTCATTCACTAAGCCCTGGGGAAAACCCCCTTGCAAATTGTGACTTCCTTTGAAATGTAAACGGTTTATTTGCATTTAGTAAGTCAACCCCATTGTTTTTCTTGCAATGATACATACCCACAAGGTAAATGGCATGCTAACAACATTACAGTAGAAAACAATACCATTTTTGTTTTGTGTAGGTCTATTTTGTTGTTATGTTTGGGTTTATACTCATTAATTTGCTAGGAAATCCTGTATATTCTATAGCCTATGTGACAAATTAATTAATTGAAAGGTAATATAAAAATACATAGTGCATTGTCTTTATAGTACTTTGTAAATGTGCAGCCAAAATACAGATATGTTCTAGTAGGAAAATACTTACATAATAGAATTTACTACTGCCTGCTTTAAGTTGGGTGGATAAAATCAGTTACGATGTTTCAAATTTTATTCAAGTTAGGTAATTTACATGGTACAGTGTAATTTCAGTAAAACATTTCAGTGATGTAACTAGAAGCTATGTTAAATTATTTGCAGACTAATAGAGCATTTCATATGGCATATTATCCTATTACAACTTTTCAAGACATTGCTCAGTTATTTCATCACTTTACTTATATGAGACAAGCTGTGAAGTATGTATAAAGAAATGTATACTGTATGTACACCAAATATAATTCAGTGTTATATTTTAATGAGCTCATATTTTTAAAAACAGCTAATGAAATTATAACAATGATATGACTAATTTTAGGGACCACGTGGCTTACCAGGTTTTAAAGGTAATTCTGGAGGAGACGGCCATAAGGTAAAGTTTGAGTTTACACCACACAAATTACATGGCCTATTTATTTAATAATGGTGATGTATTTCCATTATAAAGTACCATACTCTTCACATCTGATGGTCATATTCAGATCATGTTCTCTTTTTGATCCGTTTGATTATGACCTTCAAATCAAATGAGACTTGAGAACAAATATCATTTCAGATGGAAGGGTTCTAAATTAAAAACACAGCACACAACTCACAATGTTTCACTCATGTCAAATTCAGCTATCAAAATAAAAATGTGAAGACAATATTTTCAAATGCTTTTACAGAAAGTGTATTCTCTTTGTCTGGAAAATGTGTAACTTGGTCTCCATTACATTACTTTTCCAAAAAAAAAAGCATATCCTCAGATTTTCCTCCTAAAACTGTAAATACAAACTGTTGATACTGTACATAATGTGTTTTCTCTTTGTCAAAGGATTTTTCCTCTGTTCAGTCAGCATTTCAATACATATGCCGTTGGCAAATTCCATTGGCAAGCAGGCGACACATGTATTCCTTTTTCAGCTTTACAACTTTGTATGTCACTTGCTTGTTCATTTCCCAATAGGTTGGGGTACTAAATGAAAGTGAATGTTCATTTAACTTAACAAATAAATGAAAGCATTTGAATACACATTTATTTCAAGAGAAATTGAAATATATATATATATATTTTACCTTAACTATGATTGGGTGTTAAATGTTAAAATCCAATAAGCTAACAATTAGTTTACTACTTGAACCTTTTCTACTCTTTTAGTAAAACAGCCCCAATATCTATCAAGCAGGCAGGTGACAAAGGAAGCTCTACAGCTGACTCATGAAATTCCTATTTCACCTAAAGTTGTGCAATGTGGTAGACGTTTGTAACCAAAAAAACGATTTGAACAGGATTACAAATCCTCTGGTAAATAAAACAGTGTGCATGTATTGTGTATATTTCCTGGCAAGGTAAGCCATTTAGCAGTTAAAATCATGATACAGATATAGACAACTAATTTATGCACTGACATATCCTAGCAGATTGAAAACAACATGCATCTATTATGCAACAATATTGAATTTACTCACCTTCAAAGCAGGTAGGTGACGTATAAAAATTGCTGTTTGTGCACAAGATGATTGTCATTGTTTATGCTATAGCAGGCACGTTCTGGACAAAGCAGACAGGAGACCAGAACCTTTTGTAGGTGAAGATGATAATTATATATGTCAGTAACTTAATGAGCATTAGTTTTTTTAATCAATTATAACAAGGTAAAGCTTTACAGTTGACTTAAACCTAAAGTGGAAGTTAAGGCAAAAACAAACTAACTAAAATCCTATTCTATGCCACATTCTAAGACATTCTATCTAGCCTTATAAAGCAAAAATTGCTTTACTTACCTGTTCTGCAGCCATTTCAGTCCCACGCTGAGCTGTCAGTAGCGGTTTCAGTGTGTGTGTGTGGGGGTGTGCAGGAGAAGCAGCTGACAAGGAAGCCTTATAGCAAGTCTATGGGTGATGCCACTTCCCAGGCATTCCCCAGCCATTGTCAATTCTCTCCTGCACACAGCATTTGCTGCTGGAGACCAGACTGAATTGGCTGTGGAAAAGGTAAGTTAAGTACAGACATTTTTGATTTACAGGCTAGAAAGATTAGTCTTAGAAAGTGGCATAGAGTAGGATTAGAGTTAGCTAGTTTTTGCCTAAACTTTCACTTTAAATGCCAATTTAAACCTATTAAAACAATCTTGCTAGGATGATTTTATGATGAGTATAGAAGGTATGAACTACTTATTTTTCTTTGAGAAAATGCTTCACCAGATTTCTTCTAGTGCTGGTTACATGACCTAAAGCAATGTTTTTTAACCAAGGTGTTCTTAATTATTATAATGAATTGACATTTCGTCATTTGTTGCCTTGACTTACCCTTACCATGCAACGCATAATGCTGATGCATGGCAGGAGGGATGCAGGACATTCAGGAGAGGACAGAGCCCACAGCCTCCAGGCCACTAGCAGCACCTCCCATCCTCTGCTGGAGCTGTAAGGTAGAGAATTGATGGCAAGGGGAACTTGATGATTGCAGGACAGGGGGGGGATTTAGTGATTGGAGGCCTCTGATATGATGGGGAATCTCATGTATACCGGGGGCTAAGATGAAAGGGGTGGGACTTCTGATGAGAAGGATTCTGTGATGTGGGAACTCCTTATCTAATGGGTGGACCATGATGGGAAGGGAGAATTTTGATTTGATGAGGGGTCCTCTTACATTATGGGGGAGAAAGAGACAAATCCTTGAAATGCGTTATCCTGCTGTACTGCTGGATATTTTATCTGTTTTGTGAATGTCTCATCGTGGACCTAAAGCTGCTGTCTTTTATGAAAAGCTGTGATATATGCATTTTTTGTGAGTATAATACTTTCTTTTGTACTTACTAAAGATTTACATTGAGTATAATGCACTAGGCCTGTGTGCCCTCTGTTTTATATTGGAATTCATGATAGGGAGAACCTCTGATGTGACGATGGGACCTGTGATGTGAAAGGGGGGACTCTGATATGTGCAGTTAATTTAATCAAAGTGGTTGTCTTAGGCTTAAGTTACCCCTTGATGGTAATAGTTTCGTTTTCTACAATTGAGACCTGGGATGCCTCGAGATTTTGTGTACATATAAAGGGTGCCATGGCTAAAAAAGAGATCTCTGTTAAAGGCTATTTTTGCAAGAGATCATGTGGCCCCATGCCAAGTTTTTGGTCTTGATATCAGCATTAGAAGCCCAATGCAGCTGTTTCTCCAGCAAAAGTAAGTATTTCAGTCCTTTAGTGATCCTTTATTTAATCACCCTGGTTAGAATGTTGACATATCAAGATAGCTGACAGCTTTAATTTAACATTTGAGCATAGGTTTGCTTTAACCATACTTTTATGAATAGAATTGGTACTAGCGCATATTTTCAACATGTTCCTATAAGCAACCAATCATGGTTAAATGATGAGCTCCATTCATCTGTATGTCAAATAAAGTTAAATGGTGAGAACTGTCATGTGTAGGAAGACTGATTGCATTAAACATTTTGATTTACAAATATTATAATGAATGACTAAAACCGAATATACATACTGTACATACTGCAACACTGGCAAAATAATACAGCTTGGTGGTATAAATTTTAAACTGGGAGGGTACATTTTCTAAAGTAATACACTGTCCTGTTTTCAGGCAAATAACCAATAAGCTTTAGAGTCCCACGGGGTATTTGAAGTGAACCCAAGCCACAGTGGAAATTATTCTCTTATTAAATCTGCTCCATTGTACCTGTGAGAGAAGAAATGTACAAAGAACAAAAGAACAGTGATAATTCCTATGGGAACTGAAGAGTCCATAAGCATAATCACAGCAATATGCTTATTGGAATTGAAACAGAAAACTTTTGTTGGTGTACAGGAAATTCACATTTCCCACTGCACAGTGTGGATATGACCATTTGAATGCATATAACTAACTAACCTATGCAGATTTGTTCATTTTTTAAAACATATTTCCATGGTAATGGAAATTCTATTTATAAGACAGCCTAGCACCACCTGTATTAAAAAAGACCCCTTCCCTGAAAAATTACATCAGAATAGCGTAAAACAAAGCCTTTATTAATTCATTAAAAATCCACATGGTGCGGGCTCCATTGAGAACAGTGGTAGCCAACCCAATACTGGAAATAAAACATCCAAATGACTCAGTGAAGACTACATATACAATTCATCCCACAATATCTAGGAGCATTGGAGAATCTATGGCCGACAGAGTCCGAGCCCCATGAACATACCGAATGGCATGAACGTCAAAATTGAAGTGTCCCAAAGAAAAGGTCCTTGGGTCAATCTGATATGCCCCATCCAGAAAGAGACAGTGAAAAGCTGGCGGCTCCCAGACCGATCCTGGCAGCCGCCGGTGGGAAGCTTTTCACTGTCTCTTAATTTTTCAGGGAAGGGGTCTTATCAGCACCTTCAAAGTCCCATTTTCTTTCTTTCAAATTTTGTTTTCTTTCTTAATAGGGATGTGGTGCTGGTGTTATTCTGTCAGACTTTAATTTGTTCCTACCAATGTATTAAAAAAGAGTGTATAAACAAGAATAGAGTTGAGCGAACACCTGGATATTCGGGTTCGGTGGGTTCAGCCGAACTTCTCGGAAAAGTTTGGGTTCGGTACCGAACTTGACCCGAACTTTACCCCGAACCCCATTGAAGTCAATGGGGACCCAAACTTTTCGGCACAAAAATGACTGTAAAAAAGTCCTGGAAAGTGCTAGAGGGCTGCAAAAGGAAGTAAAATGATTTTAGAACAATAAGCTGTCCCTTACAGCAACAGCAGGAACCTGACCTTATAGGAGTAGGCGATGATTTTAGAACAATAATCTGTCCCTTACAGCAATAGCAGGAACCTGACCCTATAGGAGTAGGCAATGATTTTAGAACAATAATCTGTCCCTCTAAGCAGATCATTCTGTAATGCAGGATGAGATGTTATTAGATCTGCAATCTGTCCCTCACAGCGCCGGCAGCATCTTCTCCATACACTAGCCAGAGAGCATGTGACATGCAGCACTAAGTGACTCCAGCTTATAAAGAGGCTGGGTCACATGATTCACTGGCCAATCACAGCCATGCCATTAGTAGGCATGGCTGTGATGGCTTCTAAGGGCAAACCAGTGAAACACTTGTTGATTGGCTGCCCTGCAGCTATTCAACATGCGTGATCACATACCCGAACCCAGAACCCAAACCCAAACTTTTTTTCAAATTTTCAGGTTCGAGTCCGGGTCACGGACACCCCAAAGTTTGGTATGGACCCGAACTTTACAGTTTGGGTACGCTCAACTCTAAACAAGAAGAATATTTTCTAAAAATAATTACCAGATGCTTTTTTTTTACCACTGTTTATACATCTTTTTCAGTACAGGTAATATGGAGTTTTCATCTAAGTGGATCTTTCAATTTCATACAGGACAAAGTGGCAGAGTCTCTGCAAAGGGCATCCCCAGACCACCATATACTCATTCTATGTGTCCTCCCCTGCAGCTCCTTGCTCGTCTGACTTGGGTGATGAAATTTGGCCTAGTGATTAACTGCTAGACCTAGGCACCATAAACTGGGAGTAGGTCACATGCTCCCCCATTCATGGAAGTGCTGGGTATTTCCACTGCGTGTAGTCGAGCAAGGAGATGAGTGGGATACCAGATAAGGTGAGGATAAGGGGCTTTGGGGATGTCTTATGCAGATACACATCTGTTTGCCCTATATGGACAATTTGATAGTTTCTATTTAAGCCCCATGGTATAATGTGATACATACATCTGAGGACCCTTAACAAGATTTATTGTGTTACAATGTTTTTATGTTTTTGTCCAAGGCTACGTTCACATTACTGTGTGTCAGGAATGCATGCAAAATTGCACGCTTTCCCAACAAGCTCAGAAATGTCCTGCACACAGTAGTGCCATTAATTGTTAATTGCACCCTTGTGCATCTACTAATGCATGCCACTTGCGGTTCTGTGTGGCACATCTTTGGAAAAGGGTCAGGACTACTTTTCTGCACTGCTCGCACATAGGTTTGCCCATTGAAATGAACAGGCTGCCCTACACAGAATGTGTGGACAGAATTGCACACACTTGGTCGCATGTGCAGGTGTGAACCTAGCTGTAAACATTTTACAGTTGTAGCCATTACAGGAGTATAGGTGAGCTTTTATAAAAAGGATGCCTGCTTTGGTCACAACTGTTTAAGAAGGCATTTTTCCTTTGGAGAGATGTCCTTTCCACAACTGTGTCTCCTGCACATGAAGTAGAGGGACATCTCCTAATTGGACATAGACAGCAAGAATAGAACCCTGGCAGTATTTTTAAAGTAAAACTTTATCCTCCACCCCTCAATTTTTTTTAAGCTTTACCTATAAGGTAGTAAGTTCTGCTAACTTATGATACTCACCCACCCAGTGGATCCAGCGCTGTCCAGCTGAGAGCCTCTTCTCTTGTGGCACCGCTTGGTTCTGTGCTGTCATATTTCCCTGTGACATCATCGCTAGGCTGTTGGCTGTTCCGGGTTCAGCCGACATGCCTCCCGATGATGCGCAGACAGGCCCATCCCCTCCTCCTTTCCTCAGTGAAAGTCTATGTCTCCTGGAATATGTGACATACATATCCCAGGAGGCACAGCGGGCATGTGCGTGTCATTTGCCTAAGATGAATGACATACATATGCAGGCGGGCAGACTAAAAATAGGTAAAGAAAAGAAAAAAGCCCTATTCCTGCAGAGGATGGGAGGAGGGGTGGAGAGATGGGATCATTCTCGGGAGGCTGAAGGTCCACATTAAGTGCTCTTTATTCATTCATAAAAAAGTTTTGCTGCCATGCAAGCACACCTCCCAGGCTCTAGTAAAACAACAAATCATTCCTTTATTTCACATTTGGCTTTCTCAGTATTTCATTTTTTTCAATTTGACATTAATTTCCAGTTAATTTTCATCTGATCTGTTTTATATCAATGCACATATTTCTAGTCAGGAATAATTATTTTGTGCTATGTGTTGTAGGGTGAGCGAGGATTGCCCGGTTTTCCAGGACTACATGGACAGCTAGGATCAAAGGTTAAAGCACACAATTTTTGCTTTATAAATACAATTTATTCTGCTTTTTGTAACATTAACATAAATGTAAGAATCAGATATCAATACATAAAAATGGCATCAATCTGTCTTAATTGGAGTTCAATAAATTACTTAAAGTGCTTCTGTCACTATAGGATCCAAGCTAAATTAAACCCATGCTGTCAAAGAAGATGCTGTATGCTTCTCTTTGCGGTGGCCCTTGTCTCTGACCACTTCGAGTATCTGTCAGATGCACGAATACCTGCTCTCCCCCAAACACGATGGTTCCTCCTGCTGGCTTGTATATATTCTAGTAAAGTATAAGCCAGAGGGAGGAGCCACAATATACATCAAAGGACTATGTATACACACACCCAAAAGTCTTGGATCTTTGCAGTGCCCAGGGATCAGCAAAGTAGAGGAATATAAAGACATGGCTTGCCAGAAAGGTAAGTTTAATGTTGTTCATCTTCTTTTACATTTAATTTGGACACTGCAGTGACAGGATCCTTTTAAAATGAAAGAGTATCCATAGATAATAAGTTATGTGGGATGGCTTGCCCAACAATAGACTTAAGATAATTGCTCAGCTGCACTTATTTGTTCCTGTGCAAAGTGGAGGTGAAAGCAAATGAAAGATTCTGCAGGTTCATCATTAAGGAAACACTAGAAATTAAGGAAATGTATTTAAACTGTCCGAATTTTTCACCTGAGAATCGGTGGCCTATGCCAGCCTGACTTATTGAAATGAGAATTAGCTTCATCTCCAGTATCTTAATTGGACACAAAAAAGGCTTTGTTTAGCCTTCACGCTTTTGATTATTATTTTTGTATTTTACTGTATCTGAATGACTTCCATCAGTGAAAAGTTAAAATGTTCCTTGTGACGTCTAAAAATCTGCAGAATATTCCAAAACAATATTGATCTGGCCAATAAGTTCAATAATAAATGTTAGCAAAGGGTATTTGGAACCTTATATACAGTATGTATCAACATTATTTAGAGGCTTTTGTAACCAATGATGAAGGTGTCATCTAGTTACATGTAGAAGTATTGTTATGGGTTGACCTGTATAAAATCATTATGCACTATAATATGTTGCCAGCACATCTTATCCTTTAGAAAAATGATTAATTGTGTCATGAAGTAATAAGAAAGTTTAGTAGTACACAATAAAACATAATGACACAAAGTATCATTCTAAATGATAAGGTATGCTGGCAACATATTACACTGCATATGGTGCCTTCTGTGAGGTGCTTCATCACTGATTCATAATAGATCCATCCTTTTATGGTGTGCAATTTAATCAGTAGATGTGCACACTACAGTACATGTGTAAAAAGTACAGTAACCCACATTAATGATCAGATTTCACTGAACAAAAATATAATTTAGTAAGCTGAATATAGACAGGTCTGTGAAGGTTCCTACTAAACCAGGTCATGGTATAGCTAGTAATGGTAAGCCACATTCAACTAGACTTGTATAATGTTGACGACGTTTGACAGCTTATTAAAGTCACTTCTTCAGTCCTAATGAGTGTCAAGAAATTGGTTACACAAGCTTTTAGCATCAAGAAACTCAGGTTCTAGCTGATGCTGTACATGTTTATTTTTTGATCATTATATTAGGGTGAGCGTGGACAGAAAGGAGACAAAGGAATTGCAGGACTAGATGGAAAAAAGGTAGGTTTAAATATTTAACATGTATTTGAAAGTGAATTTAAATAACAGATATAACAAAGCGTGCAATTTCCTTGCTATCACAAATATACAGCAGGGAATCAGCAAATTAAGAATTAATACCTATTTTGGATCTTAAGGGGGCAAAAGGCGAGAAGGGAATTCTTGGATCATCTGGAAAGCCTGGAAGACCTGTAAGCTTATTTCTATAATATTATTATATTGTTGTTTAGAGATGAGCAATTCAACCCACCCCATTCACGATTAGAATAATGTTTAGAGCTTTTTCTTAATGGGGTTTTCACCTTAATGCATTCTATACATTAAGGTGAAAAACCTCCTTTAGTGTAGCAGCCCCCCAGAGCCCCCATTTTACCTACCTGAACCCTGTCTTTCCAGGGCTGGGACGAGCACACCCACTCCAGCCGGTGTCTTGGGTCCTGATTGGATAGATTGATAGCAGGGCAGCCATTGGCTCCCGCTGCTGTCAATCACTTTAAAGCACCAGCCTATTATCAAAGAGCATACAGGTTGGTATAAGCATGGAGAGGGACCTGCATGGTTTAGACTCTCTAGATATAGAAATACCTGCTCCTATATTTGATGTGCCGTAATAGTATTTTTAGGGAGGATAGCACATTAAAAAAGTCCACAGTGAACAGAGGTGGATGTGAACTTGGCTTAAAGAATTTCTAATAATGATGGTTAATTGCTGATAACTATTTCTGTCATAAAAAATTGCAGCTTTTTTCATAATCCTGTATTTTTGACAGGGAGAACCAGGCATGCATGGGAAGGATGGTATACCTGGATATCCTGGAGAAAAGGTGATGAAACTTAAAAAAAAAAAAGTATTAGGAAAATCTTAAACTTAAAGGGTTGGTTCATCTTTATATATAAAAACAATATTCAGTCACACTATACCATAGCAACACCCCATGCGGCTCAAATATTAAAACCATGCCTCTCCTCAAATCTTAAAATCATGCCTCTGGTAATAAAGCTTTGGGCCATATTCATGATAGTAGCAAGATGGTACAGGGCCATGTAAAACAGTTGCAATTCTTCCAGCATGTTTATTTTATCGCAAATATGGCTCACAGCTATGTTTTTAGGGGAGCATGGGTGTAAGTTCTGATTGGCATATGGTGCTGCTATGGTTTAGTGTGACCCTACACATAAAATTATGAAAAGTATAACCTCTTTGAGCAGATCTAATTTCTGTTAGCCTGTATACTTTTGGGTTTAAAATGTTGATATCTCTATTGAGGGTCAATTGGTAGTACTTTTAATATTTAGCAACTAATAATGGGTGTTCATTTTTAACACATTATTTTATGTTTCGTGCTTGTAAACTATTTACTTACCAACTGTTCTGAAAACTGACATATAGGTTGTGTGAATGATAGCAAACTGACCCACAAGGTCACTTATTTTTTTCAGTGGTGAGATTTTTCTTCCAGAATTTCTAGTTGTGTTGGCACATTGTGTATGAGCCTTGAAGTGATAAAAGAAGCTAGTAAATAGTTTAACTCAAAGTTGAAGTGATGCTAAAGGTAATTTTGTTTTTTCTTTAAAACAACGAAAATATTATACTTACCTGCTCTGTGCAATTCAATTGCACAGAGCAGTCACTTACCTCCTCTTTAGGAGTTTCTTGCCAGTGCTGTGTACTCCTTTCTCCTCCAAGTGCCCCCTCAGTGTGCTGTGTGCTAAGGGGTCACTTCCAAGCCAGGCTGTTTACATCCATAGACACACAGCACCTTTTAGCCCTGCCCTTACTCCCTCCTCACAGGAGTTTGACTAACAGCAGAAGAAGCCTATGGCTTCATCTGCTGTCTGTGTCTCCTGTGAGACTAGGAAGCTAGAGGAGTGGTGCTGCAACTGGGACAACACTGGATCAGCGAGAGAAACCAAGTAAGTGTTTGGAGTGGCTAGGACAGCCATTGGGGCATTTTTAAACTTAATACATAGAATGTATTAAGTCAAAATGCGTTTTAACTTTAGAACCACTTTAAGCACTCAAGAGTGCGTATATTTGACCTTTATTGTACAAAGTACAGATGTGTAGCTTGCTATGTATTTGCCATGCTAACTGTTATGTAATTGTGCAGAAAAACTGTTTTATTTTGCACAGCTAATATATCCACATGTTATGTGGCCAAGTTGTTTATCATTTTACTGTACTGTCTCTCTGCCACTAGAGGCCAATCAGTACCTAAGCAGCTTGCCAACAATAAAGTTCAATTGATTTAAGAATATCCAAAAATGGCCACTTCCATTTTTTTCAATGGGGTAGCTACTATAAAGAGACGCACTTGCCAGCCTGTGTGTGACATCCGATAGGAAAATTTTCTGCAGGGCAGTACTTTACTGAAACACAGTACTGCCATATCTTCAGATATGTGTCAATCTCATTGGAAGCTATTGTAATGGACTGTTGTGTATGATTTAGAAAATATTGCCAGCTAGACAGAAAATAAATACAATCAATACAGTTGTATCTGCTGGATAAAGTAAGCTGTCTGAGAAAATATTTCCTTCAGAGTGGAGCATCTTAAAAGGACAGGACACCTATTGCTGCTTTAAAACCTTGAAAAGGAATTACCGTATATACTCGAATATAAGCCGAGTTTTTCCAGCACATTTTTTATGCTGAAAAAGCTCCCCTCGGCTTATACTCGAGTGAGGGTCCCACTTCGCTCATCTGCGGAAGCCTGCAGCCTCTGTGGGTGGTCCGATGCCACTTCTATGTGTACCTTGCTCCTAAAAGTCTATGCATGTGTGCTGAACAGCGCACATACATAGACTGATTGGCTGCCCTGAGCCAGTGACTGCCAGTGATTGGCTTGTCACTGTGCTGTGGGCGGGGGTGGGTCCAGAGCGGCTGACTCCCGACTTGGGGACGAGGAGAGGAGAGGACTCAAAGGTACTGTGCTGCTGTGTAATGGCTCCCTGTCCCTGTGTAATGGCTGAGTCCCTGTCCCTGTGTAATGGCTCCATGTGCCTGTGTAATGGCTTAATCCCTGTGTAATGGCTGAGTCCCTGTGTAATGGCTACAATACCTGTATAATGCCTGAGTCCCTGTGTAATGGCTCCCCGTCCCAGTGTAATGGCTGAGTCCCTGTGTAATGGCTCCCTGTTCCTGTGTAATGGCTGAGTCCCTGTCCCTGTGTAATGGCTCCATGTGCCTGCGTAATGGCTTAATCCCTGTGTAATAGCTGAGTCCATGTGCAATGGCTACAATACCTGTATAATGACTCCCTGTCCCAGTGTAATGGCTGAGTCCCTGTGTAATGGCTCCCTGTCCCTGTGTAATGGCTGAGTCCCTGTCCCTGTGTAATGGCTGAGTCCCTGTGTAATGGCTCCCTGTCCCTGTGTAATGGCTACAATACCTGTGTACTGGCTACCAGTCCCCTGTGTTCTGGCTTCAATACCTGTGTACTGACTACCTGCCCCCTGTGTTCTGGCTACAATACCTGTGTACTGGCTACCTGTCCCTGTGTTCTGGCTAGAATAATTGAAACTTACCAGTAGCTGCTGTATTTCCCACCCTAGGCTTATACTTGAGTAAATGCATTTTCTGTGGTAAAATTAGGTGCCTCGGCTTATATTCGGGTCGGCTTATACTTGTGTATGTACAGTAATTACTGTGCATTTGTGCTGGGGCCCCAATCCAGATCTATGAATTAACAAAAGGCCAAATGCAAAACTCATATGATAATTAGCTTATGTAGATAAAGAAAAGCGAAACTGCTATGTTTCACATTTCATCATTTAATTGTTTTTCTGTTTTGTACTAACCATTTTTCTTATTTCAGTGGGTTGTCTCACTGTGTCACTAATAGGATCACCAAACTTAGGTATGAGCTGTAGCCACATTTTTTGCCAAACCAGTACCTTCAGCTGCTCTACATTAATCTAGGATATCAGCTCCACCCACCAGAGGTACCTATGCTTAGTTTCTCCATGGAAACAAAATGCAGCCATAACAGATGTTTAGCATTGGATGTTGATCCTGCTAACAGTACTGATCTGCTGCTGCCAGTTTCTGAATTCTTTATTGTACAGAATTATGAGCTGATGGACCATGTAGCTCCCTAGAGCAGATGATTTATTAGGGGGCTGAAAACACAGAAGGCCATGGTTAAGAACAGTAAGGCCCCTTTCACACATGCCTTCAGTTTGTTTTATCAGTACAGGCACGTTGTTTCAAAGAAAATACGGATCATTTTACATCAGTTTTTCATCAGTTATTCATCAGTTATTCATCAGTTTTTCATCAGTTTTTTACATCCACTTAATCACTTGAGTAAAATTTTTGGTTTACATTAGAGCTGCATGATTCTGGATAAAATGAGAATCACTGCCTTCCTCTGGATCAACTGTGGTATGAAGGATTGTATATGGGATTATTTGGTTTTATATATATATATATATATATATATATATATATATATATATATATATATATATGTTTTTCTTTTTTTTTTTTGGTTGAACTAGATGGTGTCTTTTTTCAACCTGACTAACTATGTAACTATTTTTTTTGCTTAGAATAAAGATCACATTTCTCTTGCGATTCTCGCAGTGTAACATCATCTTTCACATTATACAAAAAGATTTTAATTCATGGAAGTGTATTTTTTCCCAAAAAATTGTGTTTGAAATACTGTGTGACATAAAATATTGCAATGATCGCTATTTTATTCCCTTGGGTCTTTGCTAAATATATATATAATGTTTGGGGGTTCTAAGTAATTTTCTAGCAAAAAATACAGATTTTAACTTGTAAACAACTAGTGTCAGAAAAAGGTTTTGTCTTTGAGTGGTTAAACTGACCTCATTTACAGACCTAAGTTCATTCCTTTGATCTAAAGAACCAAGAGATACATTATATCTCTTCTCTATCTCTCTGCGGTGAGGAATGTCTTTTTTGTTTTACATCTCTCAGGGAAATGTCAGTTCCGATCTTGAGGGGGGTTGAATCAAAATCTTTTTTTTTTATGATTAATCATGATTAATCATGCAGCTCTAGTATGCCTGTGTATGTGAGGGTGGAGAGGCTCAATTTTTTTTGTTTTTTTAATTTTCATGTGTTCTTATTTTACTTATGATTTTATTATTATCACATAGGGGACCGATAGCAGATACCTGACAGGTCCTCTCACATTTAAAAACTGACAGTGACAGTCAGCGTTGGCAAGTGAGGGAGCATCTCTGTAAAAGACTGCTCCCTCACTATATGTACATCTCTTCACCTCTCCTGTCTTTCTCCGCCCCAAACCCCCCTCCCCCTAAATGACAGCTCCAGAATATAAAGAAAAAAAGCCAACAATCCACTTCTCTACATGTATATCACTCCCTCGTCAGAAAATGTCTCTACGAGGGAGTGAACGGTTGCGACTGACAGTGACAGTCAAAAATTTACACTCTCCTGGACAGTCCATAGACGATAGCCAGGGGATACACTATTATTATTTTAGTATTCATTTTATTCTTGTGTACTTTTAATTTTTTTGTTTTTTTTAACTCGGAGAGGTGGGAGTGTATGTGTCCGTATGATCTCGACGTACTAATTAGTACTAATTAGTATTTTTTTTTTCTAAAACTAAGTTGGGGGGAGTTCTAGCCTTGACTGTAAAGGGACTC
>BLSH010221398.1:505220-523365 GCA_018402905.1 Glandirana rugosa | reverse complement strand
AACCAAGAGATACATTATATCTCTTCTCTATCTCTCTGCGGTGAGGAATGTCTTTTTTGTTTTACATCTCTGGCTCTACACTGTTTGCATTGAATCAGGGAAATGTCAGTTCCGATCTTGAGGGGGGTTGAATCAAAATCTTTTATTTTTATGATTAATCATGATTAATCATGCAGCTCTAGTATGCCTGTGTATGTGAGGGTGGAGAGGCTCAATTTTTTTTGTTTTTTTAATTTTCATGTGTTCTTATTTTACTTATGATTTTATTATTATCACATAGGGGACCGATAGCAGATACCTGACAGGTCCTCTCACATTTAAAAACGGACAGTAACAGTCAGCGTTGGCAAGTGAGGGAGCCTCTCTGTAAACGACTGCTCCCTCACTATATGTACATCTCTTCACCTCTCCTGTCTTTCTCCGCCCCAAACCCCCCCCCCCCAAATGACAGCTTCAGAATATAAAGAAAAAAAAGCCAACAATTACATTTAAAAACTGACACTGCCCCCTCACTATATGTACTGCTATACTGCTCTCCTGCCATTCTCTGACACAACCCCCCCCACAGTGACTGGTTACCCCTTACAACCAATGCAAAACGTGATGGAAAAGTCTTAGCCTATTCCAACTTAGAGGTTGAAAGAATTAGTGATCTGTTATCAATATGGAGCGGTAGGCCACTTCAAGTGAATAACTAAAGTTATATTTTTTGTGCTAATATACAAAAAGATGTTATACTTACATGTCTCTTCCAAGTGCCCCCTCAGCAAGCTGAGTGCTAACGGGGCATACGTGTCTGCATTCCCAAGCCAGACTGTGTGCGTCCATATACACAAACAGCACTGGTAAGCCACACCCCACTCTCTCTTCTCAGGTGTTTGAGAGCAGCGGGAGCCTATCGCTCCTGCTCCCCTCACTGTTTCCTGTGAGACTAGGAAGAGAGGATAGCCGTGCTTCAGCCAAGACACCACTGGATTAGAGAGAGGTGTCAGGTAAGTGTTTAGGGATGAGGGAGGTAGGATAGGTAGTGAGGAGGTTTTTACCTTAATGCAGACAATGCATTAAGGTAAAAAAAACGATTTTGACTTTGGAACCACTTTAAAAGGGAGTCAGATAATGGTGCTGAGATACTCCAGAGGCCTCGGAGAAGGTGTCAGCTGAGTGCCTGGTTGAAAAGAATTCCAAGAAATCTAATAGTCAAAAAACCATCCCTACATCATGCCACTCAATTATTTGCTATAAGATCTGGATAAACTTTGTTTGCTTCAAATCTACTTAACTGGGTCAGAAAGAGCAGAAAAACAACTCAAAGAACAGAAGAAAGGAAGCTTACCCAATAGTTTAGTGGAATCTTCTCCTGTACTGTAAGTGAAGATAAAAGGAGTATACAGGTGAGCACTGCTGGATATTGGTACAGAGATTACCATATTATACAGAGAAGCATTTGAAACATTTGCCATTATAAAATTATAAGAAGTGGAGAACTGGGGCCTCAATGACACTGAATTTACTTACAATGGATACTTCTCCATCAAGTTAGAATTTCCTTTCTCCATTGCAGGGACTACAGAGGTTTTTGAGATTCTTGAGGTTGTGTGTTCCAGAACGTGAGAAGATACTGAAGCCACTATGTTAGTGGAAACACTCTGGTAGAGGAGTGCTAGGACCTCACTTTATTCCGATTTGAGTCTATTCAAGGTTCTTATTTTAACTGAATATTCACACTAGAAAGTCCTATTTTGCATCTATTCAAGGCTCTTATTTCAACTGAAACCCCGATGAAAGGGGTGTTTTTTTCTACCCCCCGAAACGTGTTGGCTTTTTTTTCATGTAAACCAATAAATTCATTTGGACTCTTTTATCCTTTGGTCTGACCCTTCTTCCATTGGTGCACGTTTTTTTTCTAGCACTTTGAATTAGAGAACTGTTCCTGGCCAATATGCTACCCCTAGGATAGAAGAAGTCTTGAACTGGTGGTTGAAGTGGTTCAGTGTCTGTATTTAAGATACTGGTACTATTAAATCTTAAAACATCCAGAGAATTGTGAGAAACTCACGCTTATCTTTTCCTTAGGATTCTTTGAATTTGATTGTATGCCTCAAGGCATAAGTGGCCTATCTACTACTTTCCAGTCCTGAGATAGAAATTGAAACTGTCAATTGACAACTGCAAATTCTTCCTATCTTCTGTGACAAATGTTTGACACATGGGATCAGCTGAAGGTGTAACCACTGAACTGAAAAGCAAAGCTGATAAATCTTGGGCCAGCCGGGGGCAGAGCCTGGCCATGTTCCTGAATGGCCGCTTGACAGATTAGCTCCGCCAACACAGGGGGATAGAGCCGACCTGACACCTGCTACAGCCCAGCCACACGGCCCCGCACGGCACCACAGGCACCCTCAACCCACCAGGATGTCCCGCAGGAGCAGCGCAAAGCCGCCTGAGCCACACCGCCTCATGGACTTTTACAGCTCCGCTAGGCCGCACAAGGAGCAAGATGGTGCCGGACCAAGAGACGGAGAGCGCGCACACGCCTCACCGCCACGCTCTGCAGCAGAAGAGGCAGAATCTGAGCTGATGGACAGCTCCACGCCTGAAGGTTCCTCCACCAAAGACAGGCACAAAAGAGTGGCCTTCTCACCCTTCCCCTCACCGCAACATACAGTAAGGAAGAAGCTAATACACTCCCAGGGAGCTGAGAGGGAGGGGGGAGTGAGGAAGATGAAGAAGAGGAGGCAGAAATGTCTGAATCTCTTGCCAATGCCCCTGCCACTGACAATGCAGTATCAGAGCAAACACTTAAACAAATGCTCCTCATGCTGCAAAAAGGCATGCAGAGGGATATCTCCAGGTCTATCTCCAAAATTCAATACCAAGTAGATGTCCTAGGGGACCGCACGGACAAGGTGGAACGACAATTGACGGAATTCACAGAAGCATATAATGAACTGGTGGGTGCCCACAGTGACCAGACCAATGAGATAAAAAAAGTACAAGCTAAGCTCGCAGATTTGGAGGACTGTTCCAGGAGGAACAACCTCAAAATAAGGGGGATTCCAGAGTCAATTCACCCACCAGACCTGAAGCAGTACCTGCAGACCCTCTTCAGTACCCTAGTACCTTCGTTCACAATACATAGAGCTCATCATAGACAGAGCTCACAGGACCTTTAAACCCCCACACATTCCAGCGGAGAAACCCAGGGATGTCCTTCTACGCATACATTTTTTCACCGCCAAAGAAATGATACCGAGAGCAGCCAGGAATGTCTCACCATTACCAGATCCATACTCCCACCTCGCCATCTATGCTGATATTTCAGCAGCCACCGCACAAAAGAGAAAAGAGCTGGCACCCATCACTAAGGCCTTGCTACAACAGAAAATCACTTACAAGTAGGGCTTCCCCACCAAACGTATAGTGACTCATCTGGGAGAAACCACTACTATCACCCAGCTCAAGCAAGGGTTGAAACAGCTCCACAACTGAGGCTTACATCCTTCACCTGCAGACGGGGCCACCAGCCGTTCCAAGCCTAACCAACTGCAAAGTGACTGGTGCACTGTCTCAAGCAAATGAGTCTCATAAAGTTCAGGTCGGATTAAGGTACCTCAAAGTTCTATGCAAAGTCAACTGTATTGGCCCCTGTGTTAGCGGCCCCTTTTCACTGTGTTACTGTCTCGATTGATGCTTTTCTGCCTGCTAGTTGCAGGGACTACTTATCCTCCTCCCATTATGAAGCGTACTGAGTACACATATTCAATTCCCATCTCTATTTCCCCCTCTTTCCTCCACTCATACTCTACCTATCCTCCTCCCTTTCCTTTTTCTGTTTTTGGAGGGGAGAACGCCAATACCTCCGTAAGTATTATTTGCTTTGTGTATAAGTTCACTGATATACTCCATCTTATAACAACTAATGCACAAATTGGGAGTGAGCTCCCCTCGTGTTGTGAGCACAGCCACAAATCCTTTAGTCTCCCACATAACATCCTATGGCTCTAAAAATTCTTTCCCTCAACACCAAGGGCCTGAACAGCCCCTATAAACAATCACTTCTCTGCATACAAGCTTTCGCATCTAAATGTGAAATGATTTGCATTCAAGAAACCCATTCAGCCATAACAACCCTCCTAAATGCACCCACCCTAAGTTCCCGCGTGTCTTCATGGCGAGTATGCCCACCAAGAACATTCCAGGCGATCAAGGTGGAAGTAGGCCCCAACGGCAGGTTCCTAATAGTTTCCACCATTTGTAACAACGCTAGAATGACTATTGTTAACGTTTATGCCCCAAACAACCCCTCCCCGAAATTCTACAAAACTCTTTCGAAAAAAATCCAGGAGTATAAGAAATTCCCTTTTATTCTCTGTGGAGATTTTAATGAGACCCTAGAACCCATTAACTCCTCAAACCCCGTCCGCAAAAAAACATCCCTGGCATCCTTTATTGCTGAAGAGGACCTTTATGGTTGTGCTCACAGCGCTGAGAGGGACTACTCCTTCTTCTCACCTGCCCATGGGGTTTACTCCAGAATTGACCTCTTTCTCACAGATAAACACACCTTACAGAGAATTTCCAACTGCACGATTGGCACTATTACGTGGTCAGATCATGCCCCCTGCACAATTGATATATCGCTTTCCAACACCCATAAAACTAATACGTCTTGGAGAGTTAACTCCTCGCTCCTTAGTGACCTGCTATATATGCCCCATATTGAAAAAGAGCTGAAATTCTTTTCTTTTTGGAAACCAACGCTATGCCAAACCAGTCCTATTATGGCACGCACAGAAAGCCTTCATCAGAGGCACACTGATGAAAATCTCGGCCCAAGAAAAGAAGTGACACACTCAAAAAAACACCACACTTACGAACCGCATACGAACACTGGAAGCCCAAAATAAACACAAATTTGACCCCAAAATAGCAGACGAGATCACGTACCTCCAATCCCAACTAGCCTCGCACTTGAAGCAAGAGTGTGACTTCTACATTAGATGGCTAAAATTAAACTTGTGCACCTCAGGTAACAAGCCCGGTGCGTATTTAGCCAGGCAATACAAAAAAAAAACGATCAAAGCCAAAATCCCATTCCCTATTAAATACAGACACGTAAATATACGCAAAATTGATCTCCAATAGACTGGCACATATTACCTCCCCTACTAGTCCACCCAGACCAAGTGGGCTTCGTCTATAGCAGGCAGACATCAGATGGCACCAGATGTTTTCTAAATTTAATACAATGGGTGGAACACCACGGAACCCCTTCAGTACTGCTCTCTCTGGACGCCGAAAAGGCATTTGACCGCATCCATTGGTCATATATGCAAGCAGTGCTGAAAAAATTTGGCCTTGAGGGACGCATCCTATCCTCTATTCTAACATTATATATGAACCCTTCTGCTAAGGTGTGGACATCAGGTTTCATGTCAAAACACTTCTCTATAACTAGAGGATGCCCACTCTCCCCTATTATTTTCTCCTTGATAATGGAGCCCCTTGCTGAACATATTTGACAAAATTCTGCCATAACGGGCCTGACTATAGACGGAGCCCACCATAAGATAGGTCTCTATGCAGATGACATCCTCATACTTGTGACAAAACCAAAACAATCATTCCCTCCCTTGTACACGCTACTAGAACACTACAAACTTAACCACTCTAAATCACATATGCTCCCGATCAGTTTATCACCTCCCAACAAGCAGCGCATCTCTAATATGGTTCCCTTCAAATGGGCCCCGAACGACACACTCACATATCTAAGGATTCAACTCACCTCTCTAACCACCAAAATAAAAAATCTGAACTATACACATCTGACCACCACCTTAACCAATCTCTGTAACACTTTAAAGTCTGAAGTGGCCCCATGATCTGGTCGAATTTCTTTAACCAAAATGTTTTTGCTTCCACATATTTTGTATCTCTTTCGAGCTTTACCACTTACGTACTCTCAACTGCAACTGAAATGGTTACAATCTATGATTCAGAACTTTATTTGGAGCTACAAAAAACCCAGCATAAAGAAATCAATCCTATGTACAGCCACAAAGTTAGCAGGCATGAGGGCCCCCAACATACAAGTCTACTTTAAAGCCACAGTGCTAGCTCAAACAAGGACATGGTGGAACCCCTGCCTTGGGATGCCATGGACCCACATTGAAGCTGCAGCCCTAAACCAGAACTTGAAACATGTACTTGGAGCTCTTTGGATATCCCGCCCCATTAAAAAACACTGTATGGACTCTATCAAAACTACTACCAAAGTATGGTCCTCTCTCATGAAAAATCACCAATGCGTGGTGACCAGAGCCTTAGAAAAACTCCCACTGAGATCACTGGAAGCAGCTTTTCCACACATCAACCTAGTTGAATAGGGAAAGGCCGGGATCAGAAGCCTAGCCAACCTCCACAAAGAGGGCTCCCTTCTAAGCTACCAAGAGCTTTGCGAAAGGTATCACCTGACAGCAGCCACCTTTTACAAATACTTACAGGTGCGGCATGCCCTACAATCTGTTAAATATGGCACCACGGATGCCACACACACTAAGCTTCTAATGCTTCTGGACACCCTCCCTCTCATACGTCTGGGTATTTCCCCATTTTACCAACACCTGACCAGCTTGCCCAACCAAGCTAAACACCCAATGATGGAATATTGGGAAAGGAACCTCAATTTCGAAGCTGACGTAAGCCAGTGGAACCTGGCCTCCAGAGCCTCTTTAACGTACTCCAAATGTCTATCCCATTGGGAAGCGTGACACCAGAAAGGTTGGCATGCATTTATACCAACTCCCCCCCTCACTGCTGGAGAAACTGTGGGCATACAAGATCCCCTCCATACATCTGGTGGAACTGCCCCATCATAAAGACATACTGGAAGTCGGTCTTTGAACTTGCCTCCAACATTACCAAGAGCAAAATATCTCCAGACCCAAAGTTAGCCCTCTTCGGGATTGGATTAGCCTCATGGCCTGCAAGCTTAAGAACCATATTGGTCCACATATTTAGCAGCGAGGCTTGCGATTGCTAGGCTCTGGAAACAATCGACTCCACCCGACTTATCCTCTACTATCAAAATAATAGAAGAGCAAGCCTCCCTTGAACACTAACGAAAGCTAACGTCCGGTTGGAGAAATATACCCACAGATGGTCCATATGGACAACCTACTTCTCATTTAGGAAGTGGTGACACCTTTGACGAACCCCTGAACCTGCTTCTTAGCAGTGCTTGCTCTAGTCACAGAACCATTGATACTTGACTGTGCTTGTAAACTCGGTACTGGTGTTCTCCCCCCCTTCTAACCCCCCCTTACTTTTCTCCGCTTTCTATCCTTCCTTATACCTCCCACCTCATACCTACATTCCAGCCACATCTGACAGCAGATTCAACTTTCCACCCCAGTGGATAATCTATCTCTCCTCCACAAAGCTTTGTTCCATTAAAGTCCATATAAAGGTTAATTCTACGTTAGAATTGTTTGTCTTTAGCTCTGGGGAGTGCTGACTCCACACGTAAGTGCACCAGAAAGACAGCACAAATGTGCCTCCCGTCTGCCGGCCACAGCTTGTTCCCCTTTGGGGTGTAGGCGGACGGGACCTCTACGAGAGTTTGTATACTCAGCAGAGTTAGTGTGCTCCCATTTAACACCCATACGTTTTGTAAGTTAAGATTATGGTCGTACTCGACAGTGACTGTATGTGTGCAATATATACTTCTAACAATGTACTCCAACATGCGACTACAGTATATTCCTCTGATTCGCTGGATCCTTGAACTGCTGTCACTGATGTTTAAAATTGTATAATTTCAATAAAAATATTCAAACATAAATGTTGGGCCAGCTCAAGGATGATTCTATGGTTACTACAGATGTTTTGTTGAAGGTTTCTGTAAAGCCGTGAAACAGATATTTATGACACAGTTGAAGTCAAGAACACCAAAACACTACAAAAAAGAAAAATGCTGGATGTCTGAGTGTGAACATGCTTTTGAACAATTCAAGTACTGTCTCACCCATGCATATGCTGAACTAGAAAATCATTCCCCTTCGTGTTGATCAGTGCGGAAATGTTTTTAGGAGGATTCCCTAATTTGTGAGTCAAAGTTTATCGCCAACAGAGAAAAAATATCCCTCACACAAACTGGACTTCTTTGCATGAGCAGCTCAGTGTATATTTTAATATGTATATTGTATAGTGTATATTTTAATAAATATTGTGAGCAGACAGGTGCATTTGTTTTATTGCAGAAGAAGCATGGTATATCTTTTGCAATAAAGAGCCTGCCTGTAGAGACAGAATTATCCATTTAAAGCCGTTCCACCATATCTATCTCACCCTGGCCAGACTGCATAGACTAGAACTACACTTATTAGCAACACGTTTTAGAGGCTGTGGGGCAACTACTGATTTTCTGCACTTTATGTGGAATTTCCGTCTTTTCTCTGCTTTCCAGTAGTCAATTTATTTCTACCGCACTCGGTCTGCCTAACATTTTACACCCTAAGAATTGCATGCTAGGGATTTTTGGTGACCTTTACCTGTCTAAACATGACAAATGCCTGCTACGTATTTTATACTTTTATGCTAAAAAGCTGGTTCTTTTGTCTTAGAAGGGTGATTCCCAACTTTCTGTTGAGACCTGGAAGGCCCTGGTTAATGGCAATCTCCTGTACAAATTAACTTTTGAGCTTAGGAAAAAACCTTGGACATTTGATAAAGTGTGGAATCAGTGGACCAAGGGTCCTCTTACTACAGCTTCTTTGGATCTAGGAATGTAATAATACTAATGTTCTTTTGATGTGTGATGTATTTAGTGTTGATGTTTGCTGTATGCTGTACCCCCACGGAGCTACTCATTACCTTACTTCTGTGTATTAGTGTCTAAGCGCAGGAGACGTTAGCTGTTTTTTTTTTTTCATTTTCAACTTTAGTTCCTCTGCTTTGTGCTGAAAGTCATATTGACTTGTATAATTTTGTCAAGGGGGCCTTTACATCTTCCATCCTCCAACCATGCAGATATAGAGCACCAACTTTGGTGTTTAGACTGGCATTACTTACAAAATAGAAAAAATACAAAGTATATACTGTATCAGCTAGATTTATAATCAATTGGCTAGTTTAATATTGCACTAACCAGATCAGATGTCCTGGTCACATGGCTATCACAGGTGGCAGAGAGGCCATTATAAATAGCTTGCCCAGTTTGTATCAGTACAGCTAGAACTGAGGCCTTGATGGTAAAACACTGCTAGTAATTCAGTTCTAGACATATGGATTTTCAATGGGTAAACAGTAAACACATTTATGCTACGTAACCAATCAACGCCATACTACTGCAACAATGAGTTGCCAGCTGTATTGAACCCTCAGGGCCAGGCAATAATATTTTGTATTAGACTGTGTGCTGCCCCTGCTAGTAATTAGCTAATGAGCATAAATAAAGCCATGAGTGTGCATTTTTCTTGTAAATGTAAAAATAAAATGGTTGATCTGTGAATGAGAAACAAGCCTAATAGGAAGAAGATTTTTAAATATTTGTTATCTCTTTCAGATTAAAGGATGTCCTTGGATATGTAGATTGCAAAATATTTTTTCTATCTAAAGTTAATTGTGGGGTGTGTATGTTAGGGTTTGCAATGTTTTGTGGATTTAGACAGTCCAATATTCAAGTTCTTACACTAACAATCTTTTTTTAAAAAAATGCATGTTTCTATTGATTTTGCTTGACTTATTCTTACAGTATATACAAACTTGGACAATTGGATTAATTTCCTAATTAGAAAATATTTAGTTAGGATAATGAATATTTACTTTTTTTTTAGGGTGAAGCTGTATTAACATCTTAAGATTCATTGAAAATAACTAGGTTTTTGCTTGCCCATGATTAGATGGTTAAAGCTAATACAGTTCCCCTTTATTCACTTATTATTAACTGTGAAGTGAATATCCTCAAAAGTTTATACATTATCCTCATCAATACATCATGTTTTGCTGTATAGATATTAGAGTGGGAAAATGGTTTTGGTCAGGCTACTTGTCTGTTCTCTTAGTCAACGTCTAGCATACATCTTATATCTTATCTTATTATTTTTTTATTGCCAGCCTCTCTGACTATTTAAATGAACATGGTTGATACATTTTCTTAAATTACCTGTTGATTGCTACCATGATGCTTCAAAGATCCTGAAAGCATCCTATTGTTTATTTTAAATGTTGGGCACCTGCACAGTGCAAGACCTCTACCATCGGAGGCCTCGTTTATGAATGAAAGCTATTTATATATGAATATATACGTGATGGTTGGCCCTGGATGGTTGGTTCACATACATCTAAGACCCCATACACACTATCCAACTTTTGTTATCAAATTTCCTTCAGATTTACCAAAACCATGTAGTGCAAGGGCCTGCCTGATTACATACAAATTGAAACTCCTAAGGTTTGACCTCATATTATATAGTTTTGGTAAATCTGAAGGAAAAAAAAATATACAGAAAATTGGATAGTGTGCTCATTGATTAGATAATGTGATGGGGTGGACTTACAGATGATAGTGTTAGCTAAGTGATACTAGTATACAGTATGTGCCATTCTTTAATGTTTTACAGAAATGTTTTGAATGTTATTTGAATAAATACATGGATTTTATGATAAAGTATTGGCATCAGTACCCATAAAAGTGCCAACATTTGTATATCTACTTTGTTACTTCTTTGATGCAAATGTGGTAGTCTTCCTTGGCTGTAATTTCCTAGTTCTGTGTTTTGATGCTGTCACAACCTTTAAATAAAAAGTAAAAAAAAAAGCTTTTTTTTTTACTTTTTTTTTTTTAGGATTGACAGCCATCCAGTGTGGAGCTCAAACATGCTTGGCCTCAGTGTTGTACAACTTATTAAAATTCTTTTTAAAAGCTCTTCTATTTCATTGTTGGTTTCTCTGTTCAATGTTGGAAGTTGCAAATAACATGCTTGGAATTCAGTGATGCTTTGCAGTGTACTGCACCTGCCCTTGGCAGAGGGAGAATCTATTTTCATATTGCCAATATATGATCGATCTCCAATTAGAGAGTAACGTGAACTAAAGGCAATTCTTTTTTTTATTTTTTGATAAAGCTGCTCAGATCGGCCATACCTGATGAGCCACATGTAGCTGGGCAAGTAATCTTCAGCCAAGTGAATAACCCACCACAGAATTGGCATGCAGGTGGCCAGTCAGGAGCCTAATAGCGTGACCTTTTCTAAAAGATCCAGCTACTGTGAAAAGCCCCCTCCCAATTGCTACCAGAGTACTCCTGATCCAGTTGGGTGGCCCTTTTTTTTGAATCCCTGCAGCTGTTTGTTTATATAATCAGAGTGACCTTTGACTTTACTGAGAGGGATGGTGTTTATGAAGATAATCACAAGTAGCTGTTTGTGTTCTGCGCTGTTGTTATTGGAGCAGTGACTCTCTGCTAGGATCTCTGCTGTTGCTGAGTTTTATAAAGACTATGCAATGCAGCCACATGTGTTATTCTGAATGAGTCGCAGAGACATTGCTGTGAAGAGTCCATGTTTGTGCAGCTTTTATAATCTGTTTTGTGTTATTCTGCAGTATATGCATGATCTTTCCATCTTAAAACTGTTTAGCATTATTGCTTCTAAACTGGCGCCTTTAATTTTTAATCACTTAAGGACCAGAAGGGCTTCCCATGTTAGGACCAGGGAACTTTTTGCGATTTGGCACTGCATTGCTTTAACTGACAATTGTGCGGTCGTGCAAAATTGTACCCAAATGAAATTTGCATCCTTTTTTTTACCACAAATAGTGCTTCCTTTTGATGGTATTTGATCACCTCTGCATAATTTCTGATCACCGCTATAAACAAAAAAAGAGCGACAATTTTGCAAAAAAAAACAATATTTCTTCTGCTAAAATGCAAATCTAAAAAAAAAAAAAAAATCAGTTTTGGCCGATTTTATATTCTTCCTCATATTTGTGGTAAAAAAAAATCACAATCGGTGTTTATTGATTTGTTTGCGCAAAAGTTGCCAAGTTTACAAACCATGAGAATTAATTTCCGCCATTTATACAATTTTTTTTTAGTAGTAATGGTGGCGATCAGCGATTTTTACTGGGACTGCGGCATTGCAGCGGACATGTCAGACATTTTTGACACTTTTTTGGGACCAATGACATTTATACAGCGATCAGAAATTTAAATATCCACTGATTACTGTATAAATGTCATTGGCAGTGAAGAGGTTAAAACTAAGGGGGCAGTGAAGGGGTGAACTGTGTTCCCTGGGTGTGTTTTAACTGTGAGGAGGCTGGGCTGGCAGGGCAACCAGAGATCTAGCTGATCCCAAGTACAGGGATCAGTAGATCTCTGAAATGCTGCCTGTCAGAACGGGAAACTGCTGTGTTTACATCAGCAGTTCCCTGTTCTGGCTCTGTCACAGGGCACCACGAGTCACCGGCAGACACCGACCCGCGGCCCCGCTCAGGGAGTGTGCAGCGGGCATCGCCCCCTAGCCACTGTGCACTAAAGTGACGACTATAAGCGGCGATTCGCGTGACAGAGCCATGCTGTCACCGCTTATAGTCGTACGGCGGTCGTCAACTGGTTAATCAAGTATTTTTTAATTTAACAATAACCATTTGGTTACATATTCAAGACATTAATACACAGAACAGAGCTACAGCTCTGTAAGAACAATGAAAAAGCAACTAACAGTGAAATGTAGGCAAAACCATCTCTAGCTCTTCATATTGTTTATTATTTGCATCATTGGTAGGGTGTGGATCAGGAGAAACATACATTTTTCAATGTATTAATGAAGAAAATGTATTGGCCCTCCGTCTACAACACTTTTTCTCAGAAGAGACATTGACTAATAGCGAATGAACTTGGGCATCAACTATGTGCATAGCCATACTTATTCAATGAGTATTGGAATAATAGAAAAGGTCTGTATCCTGCATAGGCATGAAGAGGTTCATTGACAGTCAGCTCAGTCTATATTTGCTTACCATTAAGTAGTTTCATTAAGGAGACACTTGAAGATTAAAATATGAGGAGCTACAGCGAGTTCAGTCATGTTAATCAGATTTTATAAACTTTTTGAGTCCACACCCTGTGTTGGTATGTGAGTTTTTCACTTTCCAAAAGTAAGTTGATCAAGGTTTTCCCTTTTGTGAAATGTAGGTGGCACTGTATGTGGGCAGCCATTTCTGGGCAATCAGTTCCTGGGAAATAAATAATATTCTAGTTTGGGATGGTTGAATTTGTTCTGGCAATATTATTATTATTATTATTATTATATAGAATTTACAGTATCTCACAAGTGAGTACACCCCTCACCCTTTTCTAAATATTTTATTATATCTTTTCATGTGACAACACTGAAGAAATAACACTTTGCTACAATGTAAAGTAGTGAGTGTATAGCTTGTATAACAGTGTACATTTGCTGTCCCCTCAAAATAACTCAACACATAGCCATTAATGTTTAAACCGCTGGCAACAAAAGTGAGTACACCCCTAAGTGAAAATGTCCACATTGGGCCCAAAGTGTCCAAATTTTGTGTGGCCACCATTATTTTCCAGCACTGCCTTAACCTTTTTGAGCATGGAGTTCACCAGCACTTCACAGGTTGCCACTGGAGTCCTCTTCTACTCCTCCATGGTGGCATCACAGAGCTGGTGGATGTTAGAGACCTTGCACTCCTCAACCTTCCATTTGAGGATGCCCCACAGATGCTAAATAGGGTTTAGGTCTGGAGACATGCTTGGCCAGTCCATTGCCTTTACCCTCAGCTTCTTTAGCAAGACAGTGGTTGTCTTGGAGGTGTATTTGGGGTCATTATCATGTTGGAATACTGCCCTGCAGCCCAGTCTCGGGAGGGAGGGGATCATGCTCTGCTTCAATATGTCACAGTAGTGTTGGCATTCATGGTTCCCTCAATGAACTGAAATGAATAAATTAGCTCCCCAGTGCCGGCAGCACATATGCAGTCCCAGATCATGACACTCCCACCACCATGCTTGACTTGTCTTTGTACTCCTCACTTGGTTGCCACCACACACGCTTGACACCATCGGAACCAAAAAAGTTTATCTTGGTCTCATCAGACCACAGGACATGGTTCCAGTAATCCATGTCCTTGGTCTGCTTGTCTTCAGCAAACAGTTTGCAGGCTTTCTTGTGCATCATCTTTAAGAGGCTTCCTTCTGGGATGACAGCCATGCAGACCAATTTGATGCAGTGTGTGGTGTATGGCTGAGCACTGACAGGCTGACCCCTTCAAACTCTGCAGCAATGCTGGCAGCACTCATATGTCTATTTCCCAAAGACAACCTCTGGATATGATGCTGAGCACGCGCACTCAACTTCCTTGGTCGACCATGGCGAGGCCTGTTCTGAGTGGAACCTGTCCTGTTATACTGCTGTATGGTCTTGGCCACCGTGCTGCAGCTCAGTTTCAGGGTCTTGGCAATCTTCTTATAGCCCAGGCCATATTTATGTAGAGCAATAATTTTTTTTTCAGATCCTTTCAGATCCTTCAGAGTTCTTTGCCATGAGGTGCCATGTTGAACTTCCACTGACCAGTATGAGAGAGTGAGAGTGATAACACCAAATTTAAAACACCTGCTCCCCATTCACACCTGAGACCTTGTAACACTAACGAGTCACATGACACCAGGGATGGAAAATGGCTAATTTGGCCCAATTTTGGACATTTTCATTTAGGGGTGTACTCACCTTTGTTGCCAGTGGTTTAGACATTAATGGCTGTGTGTTGAGTTATTTTGAGGGGTCAGCACATTTACACTGTTATACAAGCTGTACACTCACTACTTTACATTGCAACAAAGTGTCATTTCTTCAGTGTTGTCACATGAAAAGATATAAAAAAATATTTACAAAAATGTGAGGGATGTACTCACTTTTGTGAGATACGGTATATATAATGTTTGGGGGTTCTAAATAATTTTCTAGCAAAAAATATGGATTTTAACTTATAAGCAACAAATGTCAGAAAAAGGTTTAGGCATGAAAGGGCTAACATACACTTTAAAGTGGGGTTCCACCCAGTTAAAAGTCAGCAGCTACAAAAAGTGTAGCTACTGACTTTTAACAATCGGACACTCACCTGTCCCAGGCTCCAGCGACGCGGTAGCCCAAGGGCTCACTCTTCTCCCCCTCCCCTCAGTGGCGCCGGCATCACAAGTGTGGGCACCCGGCTTTGGCTTCAAAGCCGGGCGTGCATTGCGCATGCGTGAGTCGTGCTGCGCCTTGTGAATGGCTGGCGTATCTCCTGGGACCTGTGACGTGTCCAAGAAGATCGCCGAGAGGGAGGCGGGGAGGTGAACTTCCTTCCAGAGAGGAAGTGGACCTGGGACCCTGTAAAAACAGGGTCCCCAGTCCCCCCCTCAAAAAAAAATGACATGCCAATTGTGGCATGCTAGGGGGTCACCTTCCCATAAAGTGGAAGTTCCACTTTTGGGTGGAACTCCACTTTAAGTATTTTGGCTCTGTAGCATATGTAAGAGCCAGATATAAGCAGACACATACACGTTACTATTATACTAAACACATTTGATCACAATTATTAGTCCTTATTTATCAGAATGGTAAAAAGGGCAATAATGTGTAGTAATGTAAAGATGAGAGTTGAGCGGACACCTGGATGTTCGGGTTCGTCTGGTTCGGCCGAACTTCGCGGAAAAGTTCGGGTTCGGTACCGAACTTGACCCGAACTTGACCCCGGACACTAAACCCCATTGAAGTCAATGGTGACCCGAACTTTTGGGCACAAAAATGGCTGTAAAAAAGTCCTGGAAAGGGCTAGAGGGCTGCAAAAGGAAGCAAAATGGGGGTAAGAGTAGGATAAGTGCCCTGCAAACAAATGTGGATAGGGAAATAACTTAAAATCACATAAAAAAATAAAAATGGAAGAAGGAGGTGGATGTGGAGTAGGAGCCTAGAGGTTGACTAGGCTGTGACCTTGGCAGTGTAGGTGGAAGTGGCGGTGGTGGAGGAGGAGGTAGCCAACACTGTTATTTGTTTGTTTGGTTTTTTTTTTCTAATTGGGGTAGCCCCCAAAATATTGAGACATATTAAAAAAAAAACAAGTATACCAATGGCTGTGTGAGGCCGGTCTAAATGTCTATTCTGCACAAGGTACAGACAAGTCTTGTGGGATCCATGCCTGGTTCATTTTAATAAATGTTAGCTTGTCCATGTTGGCTGTGCACAGGCGGCTGCGCTTGTCTGTGATAACGCCCCCTGCCGTGCTGAACACACGTTCAGACAATACACTGGCTGCAGGGCAGGCCAGCACCTCCAAGGCATACAGGGCAATCTCAGGCCATGTGCCCAATTTGGAGACCCAGAAGTTGAATGGGGCAGACCCATCAGTCAGTATGTGTAGGCGTGTGCACACATACTGTTCCACCGTGTTGCTAAAATACTGCCTCCTGCTAAGACGTTGCCTATCAGCTGGTGGTGATGTTTGTTGTAGCGTGCTGCTAACAAAGCTTTTAAACATTTCGGTCATGCTAACCCTGCCTTCTGAGGTGCTGGCGGTGCCACAGCTGCGTCGGCGACCTCTTCCTCCTCCTCCGCCTTGTGCTTCCACAGAGCCCCCTGTGTCATTTGGGAATGCCCTCAGCAGCGCGTCTACCAGTGTGTGCTGGTAGTCACGCATCTTTCGATCACGCTCCAGTGAGGGAATTAAGGACGGCACATTGTCCTTGTAACAGGGATCCAGCAAGGTGGCCACCCAGTAATCGGCACAAGTTAAAATGTGGGCAACTCGGCTGTCGTTGAGCAGGCACCGCAGCATGTAGTCGCTCATGTGTGCCAGGCTGCCCAGAGGCAAAGACAAGCTGTCCTCTGTGGGAGGTATATCATCTGTGTCCTCCGTATCCCCCCAGCCACGCTCCAGTGATGCCCAGGAGCTGCTTTGGGTGCCAACCTGCTGTGAACATGGTTCCTCCTCATCATCATCATCTTCCTCGTCCTCCTCATCCTCCAGAACTGTGCCCTGTTTTGAAATTTTTTTACCTGGCCTATGCTGGTGTAGGAACCCACCCTCCAAGCCACTTGTGAATGACTGGCCTGATAACCGTGGAAATGACCCCTCCTCCTCCTCTTCCTCCTGTGCCACATCCTCTTCCATCATCGCCAGAAGTGTTTTTTCAAGGAGACATAGAAGTGGTATAGTAACGCTGAGAACAGCGTCATAGGCACTGGCCATGTTGGTGAAGTACTTGAAACACCGCAATATGGTACAAGGGTCTCATATGGAGGCCCACTCCTTGGTGGTGAAGTGGTGCTGTTCCGCAGAGCTACTGACCCGTGCATGCTGCAGCTGAAACTCCACTATTGCCTGCTGCTGCTCGCACAGTCTCTCCAGCATGTGCAAGGCGGAGTTCCACCTTGTGGGCATGTCGCATAGGAGGCGGTGAGTGGGAAGGCCGAAGTTCTGCAGCAGCAGGGTGAGAACGCCAAAAGCACGCACAGACGGCCCTCACTTTCTGCAGCAGCTCTGACATATCCGGGTAGTTTTTTTAGAAATTTCTGCACCACCAAATTCAGCACATGCGCCAGGAAAGGTATGTGCGTCAAACCGGCTAGGCCCAGAGCTGCTACGAGATTTCGCCCATTATCGCACACCACAAGGCCAGGCTTGAGGCTCAGTGGCAACAACCACTCATCGGTCTGTTGTTCAATGCCCGTCCACAGCTGCTGCGTAGTGTGGGGTTTATCCCCCAAACATATCAGTTTTAAACACCACACGCTATTACCCGCTTTAGAGCATCGTCGAGACCCGGATCGGCCAAACTGCGTGTATGGAAAGGACCGCGTACACGACTTAAACCACCACGTCTTTAAAGATTTTTTTGATGGGCCTATACAGTCTCGACGACGTCTTTCACTCCCGGCAGACACGCACGAAAACCGCAAGAGTGGGACGACGACGTCTTGAAGCCGGAAGGGTGAGTGGCGGAGGATACGCTGTACGGGTGTTCCACCTTGAGGCGGAACGTGTACGACCTCTCTGACACGCTCGTCGTCGTCCGTTATCACCTCAAAGTCGACGTCGTACGTGCCCAGTCATCGAGACGCCTTGTCGTGGTGAA
>BLSH010221398.1:462569-480049 GCA_018402905.1 Glandirana rugosa | reverse complement strand
CATTTCAGTGTTTGCAGATGACACCAAGCTATGCAGTGAAATAACATCCTTGCAGGATGTCTCCAACTTAAAAGCAGACCTCAATGCACTGTCTAATTGGGCGACTATGTGGCAAATGAGGTTTAATGTTGATAAATGTAAAGTTATGCACTTGGGGGCTAAGAATATGCATGCATTGTACATACTAGGGGGAGTACAACTGGGGGAATCCATACTGGAGAAGGATCTGGTGGTTTTGGTAGATCATAAGCTTAATAATGGCATGCAATGCCAAGCTGCAGTTTCCAAAGCAAGCAAAATCCTTTCTTGTATTAAGAGAGGTATGGACTCCAGAGATAGAGACATTATTTTGCCCCTGTACAAATCATTAGTAAGACCTCATCTGGAATATGCAGTTCAGTTTTGGGCGCCAGTTCTCAAAAAGGATATCGGGGAACTGGAGAAAGTGCAGAGAAGGGCAACCAAACTAATAAGATGCATGGAGGAGCTCAGCTATGAGGAAATATTAGAGGAACTGAATTTATTCTCTCTTGAGAAGAGGAGATTAAGAGGGGATATGATAAACATGTACAAATATATAAGTGGTCCATATAGTGAACTTGGAGTTGAGTTATTTACTTTAAGATCATCACAAAGGACAAGGGGGCACTCTTTACGTCTAGAGGAAAAAAAGATTTCATCTACAAATACGGAAAGGTTTCTTCACAGTAAGAGCTGTGAAAATATAGAATAGACTCCCTCCAGAGGGGGTTTTGGCCAGCATGGTTGATTGCTTTAAAAAAGGCCCGAATTCTTTCCTTAATGTAAATAATATAACTGGGTACTAACATTTCTAGGTAACGTTGATCCAGGGAATATCCGATTGCCTCTCGGGGGATCAGGAAGGAATTTTTTCCCCCATTATAGCAAATTGGATCATGCTTTGCTGGGGTTTTTTTGCCTTCCTCTGGATCAACTGTGGGTGAAGGATTGTTTTGGTTATATATAATTGTTGTTTTTGGTTGAACTAGATGGACTTGTGTCTTTTTTTCAACCTGACTAACTATGTAACTATGTAAAATGATTCTAAAGGTTGTCATTTAAAAAAACAAAAACAAACATGTTAGACTTACCTGTTCTGTGTAGCCCTGATTGGGCTCCCCCCTGGTGGTCCTGGCTCCTCCCCCCTGCCAAGTGCCCCCAATAGCAAGGCTGTTTCTATAGGGCACTCGAGCAGGTTCACTCCTGAGCCATGATCCGGTGAATGGGCAATGTCCATTCACACACAGAGAATGGCTCGGCCCCACCCCGCTCTTTCCTCATTGGCTCACTAGCCGTGATTGATTGCTGTGTGAGCCAGTGAGGAAAGAGATACCCAGGAGAGCTGCTGCTCTCATGCACATCGCTGGATTGAGAGGAGGCTCAGGCATTATTTAATTGTGCTACAAAAGGTGAAGATCAATTAATAATTAGTACCTTTGTCTCATAAACATAGAAAAGAGGTAGGACTGGGAGAGGCAATCAGGACTTTCATGGTACCACTTGCACAGATACTACACTTAAAGATTAAAATGTAATATATTTTATTGGTACAAAAACAGAAAAAATACAAAAAAATACAAAAAAAGGGTGTGTAATGAAAATGAGAACATTTCCATATACACATCCAAATACAGTTTAAAAACAACAAGCAGGGTAAGCACAACTCCTTCTAAAGGATTAGATCATTGAAAAAATGACCTCTCTAAATTGAGGGGAGCGCCATAATTAAAGTTGCACCGGTCTTTCTCTACATGTTTTGCGGAGTAACCACTTCTTCAGGAGTTAAAGGAGTAAAGATCTGAAAATAAACAAAAATTAATAATACAGTACTATACAATTGGAAAGGGGTAACTTGGGCATTAACCACTTTAAGACCACCCACAGTATTTTTAGTGGTGGCACGGGCAAACTGGATCACGTACATGTATGTGAGCCAGCTTGTTCCAGGTTAGGGGCATGCAGCACATTGCTCCCACATGTTTCTGGACCCTGGTACCCAGCTTCTTTTGCTGTGCAATCACAATGTCATCAAAGCTGTTATGAATGAATTTCATTCATAACAGCTATGATCCCTATAGTAATGTGATAAGCTGTAGCCAAGCACATATCACTAGTAATCACAGATGTTATGGATGTAACCCATTCATAACAGTTCAAAACATAGCTGATAATCAGTGTAACAGCAATCAAAGTGAAAAAAATCCCTGTTCACCCCCCCCCCCCCCAAATTACTGTGATGATAAATTTTTATATATTCCATAGTTTTCATACACTATAACTTTAACACAAACCAATTAATATACTCTTATTGGGATTTTTTACCAAAGACATGTAGAACACATGCTGGCCTAAACCTATGAAGAAATTTGATTTTATTTGATTTATTTTATAACAGAGTAAAAAGTAGAAAATATGTTTGTTTCCAAAATTGTTTTTTTTGTTTTTATAGTGAAAAAAAAAAGTGGTGATCAAATACCACCAAAAAGAAAGATATATTTGTTTGAAAAATAATCATATCAATTTAATTTGGGTACAGCGCTGCATGACTGCACAATTGCCAGTTAAAGGAGCACGGTGCTGAATAACAAATAATGGCCTGGTCACGAAGGGGATAAAACATTCCTACTGGAACACAAACTGGAGGTTATTAGAACTTTTAAAAACCGAACTGAGATGGGAAAAAGGACAAAAAAACAGACATTTGTACTTTGTAAATTTGTGACTATGCAGATTGGGGTTTTGATAAAACATCCACAAGATCAAGCAAAAACATAATGCTGTCCAACAGAATAGGAAGCATAGAGCACAGGCAAAATAGTTGTTCCCTATATGGCTAGAGTGTCAGAATAATTATTTGCAAACATTGTATAATTATGTTTTTTTTAAGCCAAAATACACATGGAAGCTTTTCCATTCAAAGAACCCAAAGCCTAACAAAAGAGAAGTAATCTGGTATATGCAGTACAGTAAAGTGAGGGATTCAAAGACATGTACATTGAGGAGACTAAAAAAAAACTTAACAAATGGACAAACTCTACACTGCAGGACTCAGTAGGCTTTCTACTAGAGTTGAGCGGACACCTGGATGTTCGGGTTCGGCCGAACTTCGCTAAAAAGTTCGAGTTGGTCCCGAACTTGACCTGAACTTGACCCCGAACTCCATTGAAGTCAATGGTGACCCGAACTTTTGGGCACTAAAATGGCTCTAAAAAAGTCCTGGAAAGGGCTAGAGGGCTGCAAAAGGAAGAAAAATGGGGAAAAGAGTAGGACAAGTGCCCTGCAAACAAATGTGGATAGGGAAATAACTTAAAATCACATACAAAAATAAAAAATGGAGTAGGAGGCTGCGGAGGCCTCAGAAAAAGAATAAGTTCACTTGAATATACCAATGGCTGTGTGAGGCCGGTATAAATGTCTATCCTGCACAAAGTACAGGCACAGACAAGTCTTGTGGGATCCATGCCTGCTTCATTTTAATAAACGTTAGCTTGTCCACGTTGGCTGTGGACAGGCGGCTGCGCTTGTCTGTGATAACGCCCCCTGCCATGCTAAACACAAGATCAGACAATACACTGGCTGCAGGGCAGGCCAGCACCTCCAAGGCATAAAGGGCAAGCTCAGGCCATGTGCCCAATTTGGAGACCCAGAAGTTGAATGGGGCAGACCCATCAGTCAGTACGTGTAGGCGTATGCACACATACTGTTCCACCATGTTGCTGAAATGCTGCCTCCTGCTAAGACGTTGCCTATCAGCTGGTGGTGCTGTTTGTTGTGGCGTGCTGCTGACAAAGCATTTCCACATTTCGGCCATGCTAACCCTGCCTTCGGAGGTGCTGGCAGTGCCACAGCTGCATTGCCGACCTCTTCCTCCTCCTCTACCTTCGCCTTGTGCTTCCACTGAGCCCCCGGTGTCATTTGGGAACGCCCTCAGCAGCGCGTCTACCAGCGTGCGCTTGTAGTCGCGCATCTTCTGATCACGCTCCAGTGAGGGAATTAAGGACGGCACGTTGTCCTTGTAACAGGGATCCAGCAGGGTGGCCACCCAGTAATCAGCACAAGCTACAATGTGGGCAAATCGGCTGTCATTGCGCAAGCACTGCAGCATGTAGTTGCTCATGTGTGCCAGACTGCCCAGAGGCAAAGACAAGCTGTCCTCTATGGGAGGTCTATCATCTGTGTCCTCCGTATTCCCCCAGCCACATTCCAGTGATCCCCACGAGCTGCGTTGGGTGCCACCCTGCTGTGAACACGGTTCCTCCTCCTCATCCTCGTCCTCCTCATCCTCCAGAACTGTGCCCTGGCTTGAAAATTTTTCACCTGGCCTATGCTGGTGCAGGAACCCACCCTCCGAGCCACTTGTGAATGACTGGCCTCATAACCGTGGAAATAACCCCTCTTCCTCCTCCTCTTCCTCCTGTGCCACATCCTCTTCCATCATCGCCCGAAGTGTTTTTTCAAGGAGACATAGAAGTGGGATAGTAACGCTGAGAACAGCGTCATAGGCACTGGCCATGTTTGTGGAGTACTCAAAACACCACAATATGGTACACAGGTCTCGCATGGAGGCCCACTCGTTGGTGGTGAAGTGGTGCTGTTCCGCAGAGTGACTGACCCGTGCGTGCTGCAGCTGAAACTCCACTATTGCCTGCTGCTGCTCGCACAGTCTCTCCAGCATGTGCAAGGTGGAGTTCCACCTTGTGGGCACGTCGCATAGGAGGCGGTGAGCGGGAAGGACGAAATTCCGCTGCAGCGCAGACAGGCGAGCAGCAGCAGGGTGAGAATGCCGAAAGTGTGCACAGACGGCCCTCACTTTCTGCAGCAGCTCTGACATACCCCAGTAGATTTTTAGAAATTTCTGCACCACCAAATTCAGCACATGCGCCAGGCAAGAGATGTGCGTCAAATCGGCTAGGCCCAGAGCTGCTACGAGATTTCGCCCATTATCGCACACCACCAGGCCGGGCTTGAGGCTCAGTGGCAACAACCACTCATCAGTCTGTTGTTCAATGCCCATCCACAGCTCCTGCGCAGTGTGGGGTTTATCCCCCAAACATATCAGTTTTAAAACAGCCTGCTGTCGTTTCCCCCTGGATGTGCTGAAGTTGGTGGTGAAGGTGTTACGCTGATCGGATGAGGAGGTGGTAGAGGAGGAGGAAGCGGAGCAGGAGGAGGAGGCAACAGGAGGCAAAGAGAAATGCCCTGCGATCCTCGGTGGTGGAAGGACATGCGCCAAACTGCTATCCGCCTCAGGCCCACCCGCCACTACATTTGCCCAGTGTGCAGTTAGAGAGATATAGCAGCCCTGCCCGTGCTTACTGGTCCATGTATCAGTGGTTACGTGGACCTTGCCACAGATGGCATTGTGCAGTGCACACTTGATCTTGTCCCTGACTTGTTTGTGCAGGGAAGGGATGGCTCGTCTGGAAAAGTAGGCGGCTGGGAACCACGTACTGTGGGACAGCCACCGCCATCAGGTTTTTAAAACTGTCCGTGTCCACCAGACGGAATGACAGCATTTCAAAGGCCAGGAATTTTGAAATGCTGGCAGTCAGGGCCAGGGATCGCGAGTGGGTAGGGGGGTACTTGTTCTTTCTCTCCAGTGTTTGGGAGATGGACAGCTGTAAGCTTCCATGGGACCATGTGGAAATACTTGGGGACGGTGGTGGACATGGTGGCATTGCTGTCACATTGTCTGTTTTCTGGGTGGCAGGTGACACTGGCACTGTAGAAGTGGAGGAAGAGACCGAAGCAGCAGCAGAAGAGGAAGCAGGAGGAGCCTGAAACCTTTCTTGGATTTTGAGGTATTTATTCCACCGTAGCTCGTGCTTTACATGTAGATGCCTGGTCATGCAGGTTGTGCTCAGGTTTAGAACATTTATGCCTCGCTTCAGGCTCTCATTGCACAGCGTGCAAACCACTCGTGTCTTGTCGTCAGCACATTGTCTGAAGAACTGCTACGCCAGGGAACTCCTTTGAGCTGCCTTTGGTGTGCTAGGTCCCTGGGTGCAGTGGGTAGTAGCAGGCATACTGTCTAGGGGACGGTCGCTCCGCTTTTGCAACCTGCTTCCTCTTTTGCTGTGCTGGTGCCTCTGTGCGACCACCACCTCTTCCTCCAAAATGCACACGTCACTCGCATGACCTTCATTCCATGTGGCATCTAGGACTTCATCATCCTCCACATCATCTTCAAGCCACTCTTCACCACTGCCGTCCTTGTCAGTCTGCACACTGTAGAAAGCCGCAGCAGTTGGCACCTGTGTTTTGTCATCATCAGAGACGTGCTGCGGTGGTGTTTCCATGTCCTCATCCTGAAACAGAAGTGGTTGGGAATTGGTGCACTCAATGTCTTCCACTTCGGGGGCAGGGCTGGCCCATGGAAAGCACACCAGGAGAGTCATCAAAAAGCATAAGAGACTGCTGCATGACTTGGGGCTCAGACTGCTTGGCTGATTTACAAGGGGCTGAGGTGAAAGACAGATGGTCATGGGGTTCAGGTGCCAACTCTGAGCTTTCAGCAAGGGACCGGGTGGAAGACAATGTGAAGGAACTGGAGGCATTGATAGCCACCCAATCTACTATCGCCTGTACTTGTTCTGGCCTCACCATTCATTGAGCTGCATTTTGGGCCTACCATATAACGTTGAAGGTTCTGTCGGCTATTCGCACCTGAGGAAGGTGTTTCACTTGTGCGTGTAGCTGGCACAGATCGACCACGTCCTCTCCTTGCAACAGGAGCTTCACCAACACCACCAACACCAGCAGTACCACGACCACGTCCCTTATTTGACTCTCTCCTCATTCTGGACGCAAATGTACTATTTAGCACAAATTTATATTATTTTTTAAACCGGCAATGTGCAATTTTGTGCAAGAAATGCACAGAAAGGTTCAAATGTACTATATAGCACTATTTATTAATAATAAAAAAAGAATAATACATTATTATTCTTTTTTTTTAAACCAGCAATGTAGACGCATTTTTTATTTTTGTGCAAGAAATGCACCGCTGGCCGCAAATGTAGTATTTAGAATATTTTTTTTTTAAAACCAGCAATATAGACGCACTTTTTATTTTTGTTCAAGAAATGCACCGCTGGCCGCAGATGTAGTATTTAGAATATTTTTTTTTTAAACCAGCAATGTAGACGCACTTTTTAATTTTGTGCAAGAAATGCACCGCTGGCCGCAAATGTAGTATTTAGAATTTTTTTTTTTTAAACCAGCAATGTAGACACACTTTTTAATTTTGTGCAAGAAATGCACAGCAAGGTAGCACTATTTATTAATAATAAAAAAAATTATAAATTATTATTCTTTTTTTTTAAAACCAGCAATGTAGACACACTTTTTAATTTTGTGCAAGAAATGCCCCGCTGGCCGCAAATGTTTTCTGAAATGTCCGGGTTCGGGACACGGACACCCTAAAGTCCGGTACGAACCCGAACTTTACAGTTCGGGTTCGCTCAACTCTACTTTCTACACCTTAACTTGTACTTCATGGCAAAAAAAAACATATTTAGCACATGTCTGCAAATCATGCACATGTCCCCTTGTTTTATTCCTGTTGACTGTGTTTAGGGAAACAGCTCTACTCCTTCAATAATTGTAAAAGCCTGGTGATTATGTCACAGGGAGTAATAAAAGATGTCTCTTGTTATAGGAATAAAGTAAAAGAAAAATGTGTGATGTGTTCTACAAGGGGAGAAGATTTGAGGTTTATGGATACCTGGTCTCCCCCAGTACACAGAGCATGGAAATGCAATAGTTTTAGTAAATAATAAACTGTGAAATACCTTTTCTCATCAGCAGTTAGAGCAGTCTTATGACTTCTATCAGTGTCTGGTTAAAGTTTGTAGGAGGAGTATTCATTCTCCCACGATTGGCTTATGAGGATGCAGGACCCCTGACCCTCTGTCTGGACAGTGCTGATTGGCCCTGTGCTGATCACATGCACCCTCCCAATAAGAATAACTCTTTAGCAATACACACCAAACTGAGCATGTGCAGCTTGCCACCTAGCCTCTGTACTATCTGGAGATGGTTTGAGGACTCTGGAAGAAGGGGAGGATAAGAGAAGACAGAATCAAACAGCCTTTTTACACAATGTAGAGGATTAACCTCTTAGGGTCCACAATGAGTATAACAAGCATACTTTACTGCACATACAGACTGATGTAACGGTTGTGGGTTTAGTAAAACTTTAATCTCAAACAGGAATGGGGGTCTTCAATAACTTGAGCAATTAACACCTTTCCAAGTTTACAGGTCATTATGGTGTTTGGATTATGAAAACAGAACAGAAAAAAGATAGTTTAGCAAATCTTAAACCCTCCATTTGCGTATTTCTGCTAGATCTGTGCAGCAATCCAATGTGATTCCTTGCCTCTGTGCAGGAGCTTTCGGTATTAGGACCAGTCATTGCTGCTCTTAATCTTTGTGCGGAGTGGACCTGTTGGGTCCCTCCCATGCCTCTGCTCTTTGAGCAAACTATGTGCATTACGATGATGATGTCACCACTACGTTTACAAGGCAATACCTGGGTTTTCAAAGGCACATAGTGCACAGAAAGTGGATGCATAGCCTTTCTGGTTATTGAAGAATATATTTAAATTAATGTTTTTGTGCCCAAAGTTTAGCTGTCAATATGTTTTAATAGTTCCATAGCTTGACAATTTCATTGTACTCAGTGCTGATACATTTTCATATTATAATACTTTAATTAGTTCAACTGAAGCTCTAAATAACCTATACCCTTATTTAGCAGCTGTTGCTATTGTTGGATAGGAAAAGGAGATTGAAATAGCAATTCGAATAACTACATTAACTCCAGATGGAACAAGACATGGGGAATTCCCTTTTGGAAATTTTGACTTTGGAATAAATGTTTTGTATTCCAAATTATTCTTGGAAGTAACAGGCTAGGTTCTAAAGAGAAACAACTAAAGTGTTTATAGATGTCCTAACAAAGATTGCCTCTGGAAGATGCATTATATGGAAAACCTAAAAAAAAAGTGTGTGTGTGTGTGTATATATATTTATATCTAAATATATATATATATATGTGTATATATATATATATATATATATATGTTGTCTATATGCGTATATATATATATATATATATATATATATATATATATATATATACACACAGTATATATATTTTACAAAATAAGTTAAAAGCATATATGACTTCAATCTGAAATACTGTAAGCCACATCAGTTAGTCTACGTTGCTTGTCCATGAAGGTCTCACATCTGCTTGTTATCAGTTAATACATTGAATACAGTTATTTCAACATTATAAAAGATATTACTTTAAAGAAGAAAATAGTAATTTAGCTATCAGTACATACTGAATAGGATGAATAGCGTAATAAAATAAAACTTTGTTTATTTTGTTATGGGTAACACAGGTAAAGGTTAGAACCTCTATCAGGTTTTTATTACCAAATATGTTCCTGTTATGGAGATGAGGTCAGAGACAAAAATAAAAAACTTGACCAAAATTTAAACTCTATCTAAAACTAAAGAAAATATTTTGACTAGTGTGAGCAGCATAATATTTCACATGTTTTTACTCCAGGTAGGACCACTATCAGACATATTCAATAAAAATGGACAAATAGTACAGTCCTAGATACAAAGTAGAGTGCCAATACTAAATACTTGTCTTGTCTTGTGCCAATCAAATTTTAAGTTAGTTCTGATTGGTTGCTGTGGTTTGCTGCACTTACAGTCCTTACATAGTTCATTAAATAGGCCTGTCCCTCTGCCAGGCCCCTGACTTTTACCAGGACTGTGGCCTGCAATTCTAGATTTTACTTGCATTGCCACCTAATGTTAAAATATAGACTGGCTGATCTAATAATAACATTATCATTATTATTATACAGGACTTATATTGTGCCAACAGTTTGTGCAACGCTTTAAATTAGGGCAAACAGTAAAGTTACAATACAATTAAATACAAGAGGAATCAAAGGGCCTTGCTTGTTAGAGCTGACAATCTAAAAGGTAGGGTCAAGTGATACAAAAGGTAATAAGTGAGGGTGATTAGCTGATGGAGAAAATACAATAGACCCCTGCCAGAACCATTGTATCTGGAAGTTGAGACACAGCAGAGAGCTGTTTTTAATCGAAAATAAATATTTGTTTCCATTTTAGTTTATTTTTTGTGCCTAAGTGTTATGTAGAACCACCTATCATAATATGGGATTTTGCTAAATTACTTTAAACTCATCTTTTATTACTGTAATTAAGGGAATACCTGGACCCGAAGGCTTACCTGGAACATCAGGAATGCCTGGACAAAAGGTACTGAACCTTTATTAATTTCTCTGCTATCTGTTTAAATATGTAATTGTATATTATATTTTAAAATAAATTAGACAGTTATATAGACAAAAATAATCAGATTTCCTTATAGGGAAATAAAGGTGAATCTGGAATGCAAGGCAAACAAGGATTAGCAGGATCGAAGGTAAGTTGAAAATCATTGCATACATGAGTGTCTTTATTTGCTATTTCATCATTTAGATTTGTGCACTTCGAAAGGCATTGACAAATAGTTCAATACCATTTAAAGTGAGCCTGTGAGAATAAACTACAGAGGTTCCCAATGCTGATCTCTCCTTCTAAAAGGTCTTGTTGATTAGCTAGTTCAACCAGATAGTAAATTGGGTGAAGTTAAAGTTGAATTCTAACTACCTTCTGACTTCAGTGGTTGCATGCTTTTTCAGTGACTCAAATAATATTGAATGCAGTATCAGACAGGCCCTCAGAATTTTCATAAGTTCACCAATGGCCACCTTCATAATTATTTCAATACTGTTTTTCATTTATTATACAGATAGTACAAAATCCTTAAATTGAATTACTTCTCATTTAAAAATGGGTAGAGCCATGCAAATCGTTACTTTATTCCCTGTGGTCACCTATACGTTTAGAAACATATAACCTAATACTATATAGCCATTTTTTCCAAACTGCATACAACTGTTTCAAGCGTGTTGTCTATTGTCAGTCCAGTGTATAGAAAACATGGCTTCTATGGAGTTTTGGGATGTGTGAGGAAGTGTAACCAGGATATGGTGAGGTGGGCTAAAAGAAAAGAAGCACACATGTAATAGACTGAATTTTTGGTAATCAGTCATAAGAGAGATCTACTAATATTATTCAAGGAGCATTGCAACATTGCATTGTATTCCACTGGAAAGGCAGATTTCACAGTGCCATGTGGTGGTTGGATATGCTCTAAACCCATGCTAAGTAACTTCCTCTCTGCCTCTGCTTGATGTAGCACCAATCAGATTAATAACTTAAAGGCATAACTGATGGCAGTTTGTGGTTGTGGTGAAATATTTTTGTGGAACTAAGCACTGACGCTAAATATATTAGTCTTTCTTTGAGGAATAACAAGACACCTTGTAATCTAAAGGTGTACTTAAATCACCAGAATAATGACAAATGGACATGGGGGTTGGCTGGTAGGTAGTTGTACATATCTGTGCCATGTGCTATCATTGGATAGGAGGAGGTCTGAAGCTGTAGTACAAGGAGAAAAACCTTGCTTCTGGTGCCAAGTTTTCAAAACTGGTCAGGTTCACAATGGCCTGAGATGTCTTGTCAGATACATTAGGTAGGTTCCAAGGGTTAATAATGACATTGATAAATAATAATAGCTTCTATGTTCTGATATGCATTTTCTCTGCCAGGGAGAGAAAGGAGAAAATGGCCTTATGGGCCCACAAGGATACACAGGTATACCAGGTCTTACAGGTGCAAAGGTAAATATCTAAACACATGTTTTTCATTGTTCTTGGTGTAAACAATATTTATTATGTTGGGATCTGCAATGTTAATGATGAAAATCAAATTCATGTTTATAATGATTTGCCGTCAGTCACACAAAATTGCCCAATTTCATAAATAGTGCAATCTGAATCTATACATGTAAATCAGATTTGTTGGTACATTAGACATTATGCAGGCCACTAGGTATGTTTTTGAAAAAAAAAGCTGAGTTATTGCTGACAAACTGGCGTGTGTAAGCTGAAGGATGTAGAGAGCCAAGGAATGAACTGGGTCATGTTGCCTCCAGTCAACTGTCACCTTTTTCTAAATTGTTACAGAAAATGTTTGTTATCTCATGTAACATTCAGATAATAGAGTTGATTTACTAAGGGGATATAGACAGTCCACTTTACCTAGTGAATAATGTGATGCTTTGTTCACTTTAAATGTCAAATTTTGAAAGGCACATTTTAAAAAAGGCAGTATTTGTGCTTGAACATGATTGAGCTTCTGATCTTTAATGAGTATGTAGCCAATAAAGTCTGAAAAGTCTGAACTTCATGCTTGTTCCAGGTCAGTTACTCACCAGGTAGTGAATCCAGGATGAGAATGACAGCCTTGGAACTGGCATCTTTCAAACAGTCAGAAGTGGACTCTTATTTACTGTTCTCATGGGTTCCTATTAAAGCCCAACTCTGGAAAAAGTAAAGTCTTCCCTTGCAGCGGGGATGCACTTGCACTGCAAAAAGTTTAGACAGTAAAGGCAGTTTTACTTACCTGATTTTCTACTCTGCCATATGGTAGGAGAAGGTAGAGTGAAACATTGAAATGGTGAGAGTAGACTGCCTATAAATAATGTTTTTTTTCTTTGTTTTTTTAGGGTGACAAAGGAAATCAGGGTGAAAAAGGGAGCCAGGTGCATTTTTTTTTACCATATTGTTAATAGTAATGATTCTAATATGTGTACACAATTAAGAATAATATATGTGCATATATGTGTATACACATATGCTATTGTATTGGGTGTATCAAAAAAACTGATACAATTTTGTTTTTCATTGATGCTTTCTCAATTCAGTAAGATATTGACAGGGAAGAAATAACAATAGCCTAGAGTCAGGCAGATATATCATTTAAAGTATGACTAGTCTGAATGTCTTATTTTCCCCATTTCTAATTTGTCCCTGCCGTGACATGGATGTACTGTTAACACTACAAATTCTTTCATCCAGGTGCATTTTTCCATTTTTCAGAACAAAATAATAGAGATACATATTTAGGTTTTGCCTGCCCATGCTGTCGCATGACAAACATGAAAAAAGAGTGGGGCAAAAAAAAACATTATGTGTTGCACAGGTGTGAAGGGAATCTATGATTTACTACACAAAGTGGAAGAAAATAAGAATACTATACTACTAAAAGTATATTATCGTGAAATCAAAAAGTTGTTGTATTAATGCTGACTTTACTCCAAAAATGTGACTTTGTTGTAATTTATGTATAATAGATGCTTGTTATTTTTTAAAGGGCCAAAAGGGAACTCAGGGTTCTTCTGGTATTCCAGGAACTAAGGTATGAAAAATTTGCTTGATTTTTGCTTGCAGTTGCTGTTGCTTAGAATTGTCTATATTGCCATTATCTGCTTCATTTTTTATATCTCATTGTAGTGTGGTTAAGTGACATGGCTATGTCAGGCACCATATCCCTGGAATAATATTCACAGAACAAAAAACATTTAATGGGATTTTACTGGTGCCATAAAGATAATGAAGAAATAAACGTCATATTTTATTGATACATCATTTTATACATTTTTTTGTTTTTAAGCATGACACATATCAGATCTTGTTTATATATTTTAGCTAAAACTTGTACCCTAGGGACTGCATGTCATTTTTATTTTATTAAATTCTCAGAAATTGTCTACAGTCTGAGGGGCATGTGATCTGGGTGCAGCATTTTCATGTTGCTATGGTGAGCTGTGCCCTCTTTACACTGGTGTATTTTATAAGCAGCACAAGGTGAGCCTGGTGCCAGGGTTCCTCACCCCCGATCCGACTCTGCTAATCCTGCTCTTCACAAAGGATGCCAGCGAATCCACCACACCCTCGTGCAGTTTTAATCAGTGTCACTTGCCACTCATCAAAAAAGGCCCACGGGGTTAATCCCTACATGCAAATAGCACATTCAATGTTAAATAGTTGCTTTAAATAACATGCAAATATATATTACTCCTATGGGATCATAAACCAAAAATCAATAAATCATATAACCTAAAAAAAAAATATGTGAAACATAGTGCTCAGTCCCAAAACAATATTGTGATGTGCTATAAACAAGTCGTCATCATGTAATTAAGTGCCTTGTGCTCTCTTCAACTGTAATTTCCACTCCTTGTGCCTCTAATACACCTCTTGTGTGATACAGGTCCCCACTCACCAGATGGCTTTGACCCTCTTGTTGTATAACAAAGATAAGTCAAAGATCGCTTTGGTGGTCTTACATAGACTGGGGGTGTCTTCAGGCTGCTCTTCAGTATTCTCTCCCCAAAGCAGCATCACTGATGTCTCCAATGGCAGGGTTATTTGGTTGTGGAGAAAAAAAGAGGATGGGCCTCTCATAGTGTAAAAAAGTTTCCAGTCTATATTAATATTAATCCGTAGCTGTTGTACATTCAACAAAAATTAAAAACATGGGTGTCCCATTAATGCAGCAGAAGCCTCGGACTGCTAGGCTGCAGCGTGTGTTCCAACTGCATGCAAGTCTTTGCACTGTGCGTCCCAACTTGACGCATTTCTTCAATATATAATGTCTTCGGAAGTTGTTATGGGGAGGGAATACAGGAGAATACTGGAGAGCAGTCTGAGGACATCCCAGTTCTAGAAGAGACCACCAACGCAATTAAAAACTCCACAAATTAATTCTCATCATTCATAAACGCGACAACGTTTGCGCAAACCAATCAATAAATGCCGATTGCAATTTTTTTTACCAAAAATATGAGGAAGAATATAAATTGGCCAAAACCGATGAAAAAAATGTTTTTTTTAAATAGTTTTTTGGATTTGTATTTTAGCAAAAAGTAAGATAAATTGTTTTTTTTGCAAAATTGTCGCTCTTTTTTTGTTTATAGCGGTGATCAGAAATGATGCAGAGGTGATCAAATACCACCAAAAGAAAGCTCTATTTGTGGGGAAATAGAATGCAAATTTTGTTTGGGTACAACGTTGCACGACCGTGCAATTGTCAGTTAAAGCGACGCAGTGTCGAATCGCAAAAAATGCTCTGGTCCTAAAGTGGGAAATCCTTTCCAGGCTGAAGTGGTTAAGTAGTCTATATTTTTGGTTATGAAAAACAAAAGTAAATGTGCCCATGGGACTTTTATGAGTGGTGCTCTAAACATTTTGTACATTTTTAATACCTTTTCCACCCTTTTTTAGCACCACTCACAAAAGTCCCATGGGCACATTTCCTTTTGTTCTTCCTATACAATGGGGACTGAGTGCTGCTATATTTTGAGCTTAGGTGGCCTTCATTCTTGTTTAAGCTTATATTTATGGTTATGCATTTTGCACTTTATAAGGAGAATGTCAGCTAATATGCTATGAGCTCTTGAATAATAGCAAGTATCTAGCATGAAGAGTGCAGCTTGTCCTATGTTTTTACTTGTTTTCCAGGTGTCTACACAGAATCACTTGAGAGATAAATAGTCTTTAATTTGAACAGTTGTAGACCTAAAGGGAAATCTGGAAAATGTGCACATGTGGACATCCCTGAAAACTGCTGAGTTTTGAATACTGATGATAAATCAGTATGCATTGGATTCAGAGAGACAGATAGCTCTGTTTCCATTTTGTCAGCACCAAATATACCAAACCTGCTAACACAACTACATTTTTGACCACTTATTTTAAATCTTATTATTATTGTTATTATTGTTATCTTTTAAATTAATAGTAACCTTTCCGTATTTTTTTCCCAGGGTGAACAAGGAGAGATTGGTGGCAAAGGAGAGGTATGCATTAATACTAAAAATAAAAAAGTTGTTTCTCATGATTGTTGTTACACTTGCTTGAAACACAAAATTCCCAGGGCCAGCTGGCACACTATTAGGTGATCTGACAATCGATCAGTCAGATTTAGAAAATGCCCATTACTGGCAGGGTACCCCAGGCCCCCTTAGTTGTGTAGCAAAGTCCTAATGCCCAGCTGTCCTTCTGTGGCTACTGATCCCAGCATCACCTCTTCAGGCACTGCCAGCCAATGCTGGCTGCAACTGTCCCTTTTTTTAGCCTTCCTGGCAAATCTTGCACAGTCCTCTCAGACTGACTCTGCATTCATCTCACACTGCTCTCACCCAGTCCTCTCGAGCTGCCTCTCAGGCCTCCCTGACTATATCACTCACCTTGGAGAACTCCCAGACATGCTCAATGGCTCCAGTCAGCGCCATCTTAATAGGATTATGGGCCCCTGGACAAAGTAATGCACTGGGGCCCCTACAAGCCTGCCCCAATTTTCGCACCTTCTCCCCAGAATAAGCCCACATTCACACTGAAGGCGGGTTTGAAATCATACTAGCTTGAAACCGGAATTTCAGCCCGCCTTCGGGGGCGATTTGATAGACATATGTGCGGGTTCATGCGCAGATGTCTTTCAAATCGCCACCAAAAGTAGTGCAGAAACAGGGGCTCCGTCAGTCGGCTCCAGCTTGGTGGCTCTGGTTTTATCCTATAGTCTCTCCACACTACACACGTCTGACTTCTCCCATGACTCCCATCCTGGCGGCACTTCCACTCTTGACTCTTGTCCAGACCCCCCCCCCCCAGAGACTGCAGACATGATATAAGACAAGAGATGGTCAGAGACTGCGGACAAGATACAGGAGATGGTCAGAGACTGCAGACATGGTACAGGAGATGGTCAGAGGCTGTGGGCATGGTTCAGGGGAGGGCCAGAGGCTGCAGACATGATATCAAGATGGTCAGAGACTGCAGACATGATACAGGAAATGGTCAGAGACTGAGGACATGATATAAGAGATGGTTCAGTGACTGCAAACATAATAAAAGAGATGGTCACAGACTGCAGTCATGGTACAGGAGATGGTCAAAGGCTGCGGGCATGGTACAGGAGATGGTCAGAGGCTGCAGGCATGATACAGGATATGGTCAGAGACTGCAGACATGATACAAGAGATGGTCAGAGACTGAGGACATGATAGGGGACATGGTCAGAGACTGCAAACATGATACAGGAGATAGTCAGAGACTGAAGACATTATACAGGAGATGGTCAGAGACTGCAGACATTGTACAGGAGACAGTCACAGACTGCAGACATGATACAAGAGTTGGTCAGAGACTGCAGATATGATACAAGAGATGGTCAGAGACTGAGCACATGATACAGAAGATGGTCATAGACTTCAGACATGATACAAAAGACTGTCAGAGACTGCACACATGATACAAGAGACTGTCAGAGACTGCAGACATGATACAGGAGATGGTCAGAGACTGCACACATGATACAAAAGACTGTCAGAGATTGCAGTCAGAGACTGGTAGAGGACATATTACAGAAGTCAGAGACTGATAGAGGACATAGTACAAACGTCAGAGACTGGTACAGGGGATAGTACAGGAGTCAGAGACTGGTAGAGA
>BLSH010221398.1:439366-457899 GCA_018402905.1 Glandirana rugosa | reverse complement strand
CGACCCATGGACCTCCCTCCATCCAGGTAGGTCCTCCTCCGGCACCCCCCATTGAGCACCACCACACCTTTCCTAACCCAGTCTTCTCCATCGCCTAGCACCCGGTGTACTTTTCTTTGTCACTTTTTTCTTGGCTTATGGTGCACTTTTTCACATCCACCACTTCTTTCACTATCCTTTCCTCCTACTCTCTTTCAAGCACCTGATTGTCCCTTCCTCCCTTTGGAGTTCACTCTTATTTTTCTCAGTCCCTCCTTTTGTGCTGATTTGTAAGCTGTGGCTGTTCGCCCCCTCAGCTCCTGGGATGACGTGTTCGCTGGGCCCCGGACCCTCGTTTTCGCTGCACGGAATATGCAGGTGGCCGCTCCTAGCGCCATGGATGCCAGGTTAGGTGTCCCCTTAGTTCCCTTAATTTTTTAGCCCTTTTTCCTTATCTATGTCTTGACCATCAATTTTTATGGTAAAATTATTTTTTACTCTTATTCTTACAGATGATTTGATGCATGTTTTATTGGCTCCTGACGAGTGGCACAGGCCACGAAACGCGTAGAGCCCACCACCATATATTTACACTGTTTATACTTTATTGTACTCTATGGGTCCAATCATGTCGGGAACATACCAAAGTTGTCTCAATGTCTGCATTATTGTATTGGAACATTGTTCACTGTGTATTATGAATTATGCATTGTTTTACTGCTGTATTGCTGATGAATAAAAACCTTTCATTTACAACCCCCAGCCGTCCTGCCTCATATAAAGTCCCAAACCTTCCTTTTTTTCGGCTGTCATATAAATGTAGTCCGTGGCGTGCGGGAACCATGACAACCTGTACACGCCGCAGGAATTCCGTCGGAACCTGGGACAGAGATTGCAAATGCGGGACATCTGGGCACCCTAGATAGGGCCCCATGAGCACTTGGGGCCCCTGGGCAGTGCCCAGGTGTGCCCGCTCGGTAAGATGGCCCTGCCAACAGTCCTTACACCTACTCCTGTGCCACTGGACAGGATTCCTCCTTGCAATATCAGAGTATCCCTCCTGCAATCAAGCTCCTAGGCCCAAGGTCACCCCCTAAATTAGGGGGTCACCTTCAAGGGCCCACAACAGCCTCCTTAGAACTCCATCTCCAACTTCCGCCTGAACTCTCCTGCCCTGCTGGGTTGACCCTGAGTATTTGAGGGGGCCTGCCCCCTGCCAATCCATCTATTGGGGATTGGTCAGGGCCCTCATGAATACTCCGGGCAGCTCCTCCTAACCTCCTTCCCATTCTTCTGGAAGTTTCCAGCAAGTTCCAGAAGTAGGGGGAGGTACCAGAGACGCTGTCTGATGAGTCATATCAGCCTGGTTAAAAACACAGGCTTGGCTGCCAGCCAAGCCAACACATTTTACCTACACTAACAAAAAACTAACATTACCTACTTTAGCACACTAGAGGGTGCTACACTGTCATAGGTAAAATATAAATACAGATAGGTTGATATGATCTCTACAAAAGGTTATTTTATCACATTTTAACTTTAGTTTATAAAATGAAGCAGCAATAACATGTATATCTATCACTTCTGATAGCCATGTTGCTTTCTACTGTAGGATGGTGTCAAGAGAAGGATTTGTTTAGGGCATGTACATTTTTGACTAAATAGCAATCATAAAGTGGGCCTTAAACCAAAAACTCCAAAACGGACAAAGTAAATACATATATGGGAACTTATTCACCTGCCAAAAGAGTTTTAATTAAGTTCAGCCATTCTTGTGATAGATTGACCACACGGCACAGCTACGAAAGTGACCTTGTATCCCGTTTCAGCCTCGTAGATGTAACAATTAGCCTTATTGTGCTCTTTATGAAGGGTTCAAATCTGCTGTGTCTAGATGCGTTCCCCTACCACCTGCTGGATAATATTCAGCACTGCAGCATGGTCATATTGCACCTTAACATCTGGATCACTCAGTAATGCTTAAATTGAGTATAGAGCACTTAGTGGATATCAACACTGTCTGTATCCTGACCTGCCAGGTTGAATTTCTGAAATTTAGACCTGTTTACAACTCATCATGTACTCAGCATTGCCTCTCAATCTGTCTTTGTAATCTGCTATTTCTGATTACATATGCTTATGAATGTTTCTGTTTATGCTTTCTTTCTGCTGCCTGCCCTGACTTTGTGTATCTTGTTTGTTGTCAGAGCTGATATACAGCCTGCCCTGACCTCCCCTATGCTTCAAGATTTGGCATTTCTGGTTCTACCAGGACTGTCAGCTGTTACCTTACGCTATCCCCAGGATCACCCTCTAGCACTGGGGTCAGCAACCTGTAGATTGCGAACTACCAGTAGAACGCAGCCAGGTGACTGGTAGATCACAGTCTGGGTTTGCCGACCTGACTTCCCAGAGCATCAAACAGAGTGCAATTCAGAAGGGACTACTTGTAAAGTTGGATCTGTAGTAGGGAGAAAGCCACATAAGCTGATGCCTCCTCTGTAATGCTTGCTCCTGTCCCATGGAGTGATACCAACTGAACTCCACTTCTTATCCCAACTAGCAGTCTCCAGAGTGGTGCCAGCAGCAGGAAAGGAGAGATCTTCAGGTCAGTGTGAAGCAAAACATAATAGTGATAATAGTATAAGGCTGCTTTCACACTGATGTGCTGTGCTCTACCCACACCATGGGTGCAGTGCAGTGTACCTGCTAGACATGTGCATGATGAAAAAAATTAGTTTTGTCTCGTTTTGTTATTCCAGTTATTTCGTTTAGTTAAATTCGATTGATTCATTCAATTCGTATTCTGAATTTTTCAAATTTTATTCGAATTTACCATTTTTTCTCGATTTGAAACATTCAAATCGATACATTTTTGAAAAACTAAAATGTTATATTTTTTCGATTCAAATGCGGCAAAGTGAACAAACAAAAGAAAATCTTCATCAAATGATTACAATGACCCTTTAACCACTTCCTTACTGGGCACTTAAACCCCCCTCTTGCCCAGACCAATTTTCAGGTTTCAGCGCTGTCGCATTTTGAATGACAATTGCGCGGTCGTGCGGCGTTGTACCCAAATAAAATTGATGTCCTTTTTCCCCACAAATGGAGCTTTCTTTTGGTGGTATTTGATCACCTCTGCGGTTTTTACTTTTTGCACTATAAACAAAACCAAGAGCGACAATTTTGAAAAAAGAACAATATTTTTTACTTTTTGCTCTAATAAATATCCAAAAATAAAAAATTAAAAAAAAAATTATTCATTGGGTTTGGCCGATTTATATTCTTCTACATATTTTTGGTAAAAAAAAATCGCAATCTGCGTTAATTGATTGGTTTGCGCAAAAGTTATCGCGTCTACAAACTATGGGAATTGATTTATGGCGTTTTTATTATTATTTTTTTTTTTACTAGTAATGGCGGCGATCTGCGATTTTTATCGGGACTTTGATATCGGGGTGGACATGTCGGTCATTTTTGACACTTTTTTGGGACCAATGACATTTATTCAGCGATCAAAAATGTAAATGTCCACTGATTACTGTATCAATGTCATTGGCAGTGAAGGGGTTAACCTGCAGGGGGCAGTGAAGGGGTTAACAATGTTCCCTGGGTGTGTTCTAACTGTGGGGGGGATGGGTTGGCCGGGACATGACAGATCTAACTGATCCCAGTGACAGGGATCAGTAGATCTGTTTGTCCCCCTCTCACAGAACGGGGGGTCGGCGGTTCCCCCTTCTACAGCTCTGTAGGCGATCGCGGATCAGGAGTGGACATTGAGTCCACCCGACCCGCGGGCACGCCCACGCAGCGTGCGGCGGCCGCGCGCGCTGCCGCCGCCGCCCGGTGCGCGCAGGGGGCGTGTAAAGGGGCGGACGTCCATGGACGTCCACCCGGATTTTCAGATCCGCGTTGTAGACGTCTTTCGTCTATAGCGCGGATCTCTAGTGGTTAAATGACCTTTGGCTTAACAAAAGCAGCATTATTTCGAAATGGTACCCTAATAACACACAAAGTCTTTGATTTCAGAAGTATGTTTACAGTTCAAATTCGAATGGAAAGCGATGTAAAATTCAATTCAAATTTCAATTAGAATTTCGGAAATTCGGAAGAAGTTCATTTCGTTATTTGGAACATTCGGTAAACTTTGTTTATACTGTTATTCAGATATATCCGAATCTCAGAATAATGAAAATTTTGTCTGCATATTAATTTGGAACGAAACGCACATGTCTAGTACCTGCAGCTTTCCTGCAGGTTTGCTTCTGTTAGCCATAGAGTTCTATTATATCCTGCGGGTTTGGTGCACTTTATGAAAGCAGAAGTTTTGTACGCTTTCAGAAAGTGCACCACACCTGCAGGATAAAATAGATGTCTATAGCAAAGCACAGCTAACCCAGGAAAGTTGCCGATGCACTGTGCAGGTAAACTGCAGCAGATGAATGTGAAAGCAGCCTTATAGGGGGCTCACAACAGTAAGGATTCACTTAAATTTGCAGTTTGGGGATGGTAAAGCCCCATAGTTAAGATGTGTTTTTACCGCCCCCACCCCAACCGCTCTCCCTTTAGCTGTAGTAGTCAGGGGTGTACACATGCCACAGTAGGAGTTATAAACCCTGTCATAGTTGGTGGGTGTAGCACCTGCCAAGCATGACCCATTCAAGTGAATGAGGCTGCCCTGCAGGTGCCCTGCAACTTTGTGCAGTGCAGCGCACAAGGAGTTAAAGCAGGCAGTGTTGTTTTGCTTTCTCACCATCTGCTTTAACCCCTTGGACCCCACAAAAGCATGCAGTTGCGGAGTTCTTTCAAAGGGACCCCATTTACTCAACCTCAGGGTTTTACCACCCCCAACTTCATGTGTGAACGAGCCTTAAGGGTGCTGCAACTAAGGGCTCATTCACAAGTGCAGCAGGCACTGCTGCTCTTCTGAAAAGCGATCTGAGCGGGTTTAACAGGTGATGAGGAGCAGTGGTGGCTCGTCCATAGGGGCCGACTCCTTTAAATAGAAGTGGCGCCAGTACACGCTGTACCGGATTTTTTGGGTCACTTGCTGTCTGCTGACAGCAATTCCCAAAGCTCATTGGTCAGCCTTTATAGTGTATCTGTATGTGCCAGCAAGGCGCACACAGATACACTGATTGGGTCTAGCCTCAGTCACTTTCCTCCAGCGGACATGCTGGTGCTTGGACTGGGAGTTTCCAAACACGCACATCTGTGATTCCCGCCGGCCGTGTGCGAGTGAGTGGCCTGAGGTACCGTACTGCTGTGTTACTGGCTGCATACTGTGTTACTGGCTGCATACCTGTGTTACTGGCTGCATACCTGTTTTACTGGCTGCATACTGTGTTATTGGCTGCATACTGTGTTACTGGCTGCGGTATACCCCACCTGTGTTACTGGCTGCATACCTGTGTTACTGGCTGCATACTGTGCTGCTGGCTGCATACTGTGTTACTGGCTGCAATATACCCCTACCTGTGTTACTGGCTGCATACTGTGTTACTGGCTGCAATATACCCCTACCTGTGTTACTGGCTGCATACTGTGTTACTGGCTGCAATATACCCCTAACTGTGTTACTGGCTGCATTCTGTGTTACTGGCTCCATACTGTGTTACTGGCTGCAATATACCCCACCTGTGTTACTGGCTGCATACTGTGTTACTGGCTGCATACTGTGTTACGGTCTGCAGTATACTCCTACCTGTGTTACTGGCTGCATACTGTGTTACTGGCTGCAATATACTCCTACCTGTGTTACTGGCTGTATACTGTGTTACTGGCTGCAATATACCCCTACTTGTGTTACTGGCTTCATACTGTGTTACTGGCTGCAATATACCCCTACCTGTGTTACTGGCTGCATACTGTGTTATTGGCTGCAATATACCCCACCTGTGTTACCGGCTGCATACTGTGTTACTTGCAGCAATATACCCCCTACCTGTGTTACTGGTTGTATACTGTGTTACTGGCTGCATACTGTGTTACTGGCTGCAATATACCCCACCTATGTTACTGGCTGCATACTGTGTTACTGGCTGCATACTGTGTTACTGGCTGCAATATACTCCTACCTGTGTTACTGGCTGCAATATACCCCACTTGTGTTACTGGATGCAATATACCCCTACATGTGATGCTGAGCTGTATACTGTGTCCTATGATGCTGAGCTGTATACTGTGTCCTGTGATGCCGAGCTGTATACTCCTGACACAATATGTGGAATACAGGGGATGGAGTGGATGGATTCTATAAGGGGTGTGGCTTATGAGAAGTGGGAGGGGTGAAAAAGGAAGAGCGGGGTCTGGCACCCCCTATCCTAAAACTTCACCAGCTGCCACTGGTGAGGAGGCAATATGATGCTAAAGCCTCGTACACACGGGACGACAATCGTATACAACAGGTCGTATGAACGACTGTTGTATGCGAAATTGATTGTTCGTATGCACGATTAGAACAGCCGACACACGACGGTCGTACAAGGGGAGTTGTATGAGCAGACTAGAAAACTTGGTCGTACCAACAAGCGGTCATACGACCGTTGTATCGTGTGTACAGAGCAGTTTGTACAACAAGTTGTATTGTGCAAAACACGCATGCTCCGAAGTCAGGAACGGCCGGATGCTAATTACATGCACCTGAACGTTCTTTCTGTGGTCGTACGATCGTGTAGTGCAGTCAGTATGCAAGTTACATTATCCAACATATGATTTGAGACGATTGTAAGTACGATTGTCGTCCCGTGTGTACGAGGCTTAACTGTCAGCTTTCAGCGATGTCACACTTTAAATTACAGTTGCACAGCCATGCAACACTATACCCATATTAATTTTTTATCATTTTTCTAGACAAATAAAGCTTTTTTGGTGGTATTTAATCACTACTGTGTTTTTTATTTTTTTGTGAAATAAACGGAAAACGACTGAAATTTTGAAAAAACGTTTTTCTTCGTTTTTGTCATAACATTTTAGTAAATAAGTTATCTTCATAAATTAAGGTAAAAATGTATTCTGATACATTTCTTTGGTGAAAATAACCCACATCAAGGTATATTATTTAGTCTGTAGGAAAGTTATAGAATCCACATATAAATATATGAAAATTGATCAATCCTGATGGACAAACACCTCAACTCATTTTTTGAGGCATGAAAATGCCAGGAATAGAGTTGAGTGAACACCAGTATGTTTGGGTTCGGCGGGTCCTGCCGAACTTCGCGAAAAAGTTCGGGTTCGGTACCCGAACTTGACCCTGGATCCCGAACCTCATTGGAGGCAATGGGGACCCAAACTTTTCGGAACAAAAATGGCTGTAAAAAAGTCCTGGCAACTGCTAGAGGGCTGCAAAAGGAAGTAAAATGGGGGTAAGAGTAGGACAAGTGCCCTACAAAAAATGGGGATAGGGAAAATAACTTAAAATTAAATAATAAAAATAAAAATGGGAAGGGGGGGTGGATGTGGAGTAGGAGCCTAGAGGTTGACTAGGCCGTGACCGTGGCAGTGTAGGTGGAAGTGGTGGAGGAGGAGGAGAAGGAGGTAGCCAAGACTTTTTGTTGTTTGTTTGTTTGTTTTTTTCTAATTGGGGTAGCCCCCAAAATATTGAGGCATATTAAAAAAAACAAGTATACCAATGGCTTTGTGAGGCCGGTCTAAATGTCTATTCTGCACAAGATACAGACAAGTCTTGTGGGATCCATGCCTGGTTCATTTTAATAAACATTAGCTTGTCCACATTGGCTGTGGACAGGCTGCTGCGCTTGTCTGTGATAACGCCCCCTGCCGTGCTAAACACACATTCAGACAATACACTCTCTGCAGGGCAGGCCAGCATCTCCAGGGCATAAAGGGCAAGCTCAGGCCATGTGCCCAATTTGGAGACCCAGAAGTTGAATGGGGCAGACCCATCAGTCAGCACGTGTAGGCGTGTGCACACATACTGTTCCACCATGTTGCACAAATGCTGCCTCCTGCTAAGACCTTGCCTATGAGCTGGTGGTGCTGTTTGTTGTGGCGGGCTGCTGACAAAGCTTTTCCACATTTCGGCCATGCTAACCTGCCTTCTGAGGTTCTGGTGGTGGCACAGCTGCATTGGCGGCCTCTTCCTCCTCCTCCTCTGCCTTCACCTTGTGCTTCCACTGAGCCCCCGGTGTCATTTGGGAATGCCCTCAGCAGCGCCTCTACCAGTGTGCGCTTGTAGTCGCACATCTTCCTCTCGCGCTCCAGTGAGGGAATTAAGGACAGCACGTTGTCCTTGTAACGGGGATCCAGCAGGGTGGCCACCGGGTAATCAGAACAAGTTACAATGTGGGCAACTCGGCTGTCGTTGCGCAGGCACTGCAGCATGTGGTTGGCCATGTGTGCCAGGCTGCCCAGAGACAAAGACAAGCTGTCCTCTGTGGGAGGTGTATCATCTGTGTCCTCCGTATCCCCCCAGTCACGCTCCAGTGATGCCCACGAGCTGCGTTGGGTGCCACCCTGCTGCGGTTCCTCCTCCTCATGATGATCTTCCTTGTCCTCCTCATCCTCCAGAACTGGGCCCTGGCTTGAATATTTTTTACCTGGCCTATGCTGGTGCAGGAACCCGCCCTCCGAGCCACTTGTGAATGACTGGCCTGATAACTGTGGAAATTACCCCTCTTTCTCCTGGCACTGGCCATGTTGGTGGAGTACTCGAAACAACGCAATATGGTACACAGGTCTCACATGGAGGCCCACTCGTTGGTGGTGAAGTGGTGCTGTTCCGTAGAGCGACTGACCCGTGCGTGCTGCAGCTGAAACTCCACTATTGCCTGCTGCTGCTCGCACAGTCTCTCCAGCATGTGCAAAGTGGAGTTCCACCTTGTGGGCACGTAACATAGGAGGCGGTGAGCGGGAAGGCCGAAGTTCCGCTGCAGCGCAGACAGGCGAGCAGCAGGGGTGAGAATGCCGAAAGTGCGCACAGACGGCCCGCACTTTATGCAGCAACTCTGACATATCCAGGTAGTTTTTTCAAATTTCTGTACCACCAAATTCAGCACATGCGCCAGGCGAGGGATGTGCGTCAAACCGACTAGGCCCAGAGCTGCTACGAGATTTCGGCCATTGTTACACACCACCAGGCCGGGCTTGAAGCTCAGTGGCAACAACCACTCATCGGTCTGTTGTTCAATGCCCATCCACAGCTCCGGCGCAGTGTGGGGTTTATCCCCCAAACATATCAGTTTTAAAACAGCCTGCTGTCGTTTCCCCCTGGATGTGCTGAAGTTGGTGGTGAAGGTGTTACGCTGAGCAGATGAGGAGGTGGTAGAGGAGGAGGAAGCGCAGAAGGAGGAGGAGGCAACAGGAGGCAAAGACAAATGCCCTGCAATCCTGGGTGGCAGAAGGACATGCGCCAAACTGCTAGCCGCCTCAGGCCCACCCGCCACTACATTTGTCCAGTGTGCAGTTAGCGAGATATAGCGTCCCTGCCCGTGCTTACTGGTCCATGTATCAGTGGTTATGTGGACCTTGCCACAGATGGCGTTACTGTGGGACAGCCACCGTCATCAGGTTTTTAAAACTAGGTAAGCTAGGGTAGTGGGTATGGCGCTGCCACAAATATGTAGTGAAAAAGAGTAAGTAAAAAATTGGAGTGAATAAGTACTATACGTTAGCAGCAGTAAAAAAGAAAACAAAAAGAAAAGAAAACTAAGTCAGACGCTGTAATGGCTGCTGCCCCCACAGAAAAAATGGGCCTCAGCTATAAATTGTATATTCCTAATAGTGCATCAATAATTAAATAGAACAGTAAATAGAATTGTAAAAAAAATATCACAGTCAATAGATATTCCTAATAGTGCATCAATATTCAAATGGAACAATAAAATTGCAGTAAAAACTAGTGCGTATCAACAATAGATAAACCAACTTGTGGCTAAAAAACTTCAGTTGTGCAAATACATGTGTAGAAACATATTTGGTGCAGTCCAGGTAGGATGTGGTGTGGGGGGGGGGTGAGGAGACAAGCGGTAAAACGTGCTCCCCTCCTACAAGCACCCCTCTCACCTCCCAGCAAAGAAAATGTGTATTTCCTCAGAGTATATATTTCCTTCCTGGGGCTGATGCAATGGTGGCTGTCCTCGGTCCCCTGCTCCGTGGGGTGTGAGCGCCCCAAGCCCAGGATTACCTCGCTGTATCCAAGTACCTTGCACCCCCGTCCGGGGTACCAATGCCAAACGATCGTATGAAAAAGGAAACAGCAATTCAATATCGGAGTAGAAATAGTATAACACCAGGTGCCATAAACTTACAAGTAGGAGATAGAAGTCAGACTAGTCAGGAACTTCCGTGCGTTCCACAGACAACCGACCGGAAGTGCATGTGATGCTGGTAGGCTCCGTGATGGCTTCTAGGGAAAACCAGTGATACGCTTGTTGATTGGCTGCCCTGCAGCTATTCAACATGCGTGATAAAATACCAGAACCCAGAACCCGACTTTTTCTCAAACGTTCGGGTTCGGGACACGAACACCCAAAAGGTTGGTACGCTCAACTCTAGCCAGGATAGTACAAATACCCCCACATGACCCCTTTTGGAAAGTAGACAGTCCAAGGTATTTAGTAAGAAACATGGTGAGCTTGTTGAACTTGTTATAATTTGCCACAATTATTTGGAAAATAAAGAAATTATTATTTTTTTACATACTGTCACCAGTGCAGTACAGCATTATCATATAACTGGTATGGCAGTAATCAGGGACACTGACTGGGGACAGTATGTAAAAAAATAATAATAATAATAAAGATTTTTAAATTGTTTTTTTTTATTTTTTTCATTTTTTACATTTTTTTACATTTTTTCATGTTTTACATTTTCTTTTCTTTTCTTTATGTTTTTTTTCTAACACACTGTGGCCAGAGCAATACAGTGTTACCATAGTAACACTGTACTAATCTGGGGAAGTGATCAGGATTTTTTTTTGATTACTTATACCAATGAATTGAATTGGTATAAGCTACAATTTTTACTGAATGAAACTAGTTCATTCAGTGTCTTTTGTTGGGATTAGCTGTGATTGGCCAAGGCTAATCACATGGTACAAATGTGCTGTGATTGGCCTGTCTGTACCATGAGTTTACTGTGAATCCAAGCTAGCAACACAATTGTATACAATGGATGGCATAAAAGGAAGCCATCCATTGTTTACAACTGTCATGTGATCTGCTGTGATTGGTCCCAGCAATCACATGACACTAGAAGGGGGCTGGTGTGGTGATCAGTCATCAGCTGTGTCTGGTGGACACACTGGATGACAGATTGCGCCGCTGCATGGCCACACGACTGTGCAAGAGGCACGTGAGTGGTGTGTGAGAGGCTTGTGAGAGGCACGTTCTCAGGGGAGGATGTCGTCCTCCCAGAACTACAGTGCTCCCTTCCGGCAGTCATTTTACTATAGGCCGGGTGGAAAAGGTGTTAAGGTTGCCTACCCCTGATCTAGAATTTGTTTACAGTGCAACCTCTGCTTCACTTGTGGCTCTAAATATAACCAGAGAATACAAAAGTGTGCACCTTTACAACAACCCTATGACACCTGTTGATGACACAAAGGGTTTACTTATACATACATAATGGCCGCAGCATCAGGTGTCATTTGCCTGCTCATTGTTAAATGGATAAAATTATATTGTTAGCATAATAAATTAGAAAGTGGCATTGCCAGTTCAGGGTTTGGTGAAAAAGGAATTACAAATGCACCCATATGCACTTCAGTCTTTCAAAAGTCTGCATGGGAGAAAATTTCACTTTAAAACTTTTAGTAATCACGGTTCTGTAGGATGACAGAGTGGTGTATGGTTACTGGAAATTGGATATGTTAAAAATAAATGTGCTAACTCCTACCTTCTGACCATACTCTTTTATAACTGATAATGTTGTTTCTGCTTACTTGGTTTTGTCCAGAAATCTGTGTGCCTTATTTTATTGAATAGCAGAATGTTTATTTTTTATTTATTCATTTTTTACTTTGCTTATTACTTGAGCATTAACTGGACATTTTCGCCTTCACTGTTACCACTGTATATCAATGCTCATTTCTGTTATATACATTTTTCATATATTTAATATACTTGGGATGTGTGAATTACTAGACAGGCTTAGCAGAATCACAACCAACATGAATAACATCAGTAGTTTTTGAATGCATTCTCAATATGCTATTTCTAAAAGTATTTTTGTTCTTCCTTTGAAAATCTTTTCATTGTCAAGGAACAATACTGGTGACATAAGGGAAACATCTTTATGAAAGGGCATCGGTATTGACATGTAGGGTGGATCGATGGGGGTTTTTATACAAAAGGCAAATAGACTGTAAGCAAATTTTTACTTTGCAGGAGAATGTCCCCTTAGTTTAACCCAAGCCAATTCTGGCATTTCTCTCCTAAATGTAAAAATCATATATTTTTTGCTAGAAAATTACTCAGAACCCCCAAACATTATATATATTTTTTAGCAGAGACCCTAGGGAATAAAATGACGGTCATTTTTATGTCACATGATATTTGCATAGCAATTTTTCAAACGCAATTTGTTTGGAAAAAAAAACACATTTATGAATTAAAAATACCAAAAACAATATTTACCCCATTTTTTTTTGTATAATGTGAAAGATAATGTTATTCCGAGTAAATAGTTACCAAACATGTCACGCTTTAAAATTGCGCACACTTGTGGAATGGTGCCAAACTACAGTACTTAAAAAGCTCCATAGGCGATGCTTTAAAATTTTTTTCCAGGTTACCAGTTTAGAGTTATAGAGGAGGTCTAGAGCTAGAATTATTGCTCTCACTCTAAAAATCACAGCGATACCTCACACGCGTGGTTTGAACTCTGTTTACATATGCAGGTGCTACTTACATATGCGCTCGCTTCTGCGTCCGAGCAGGAGGGGATGGGGGCACTTTAAACATTTTTTTTTTATTGTCTATTTTATTCTTTATTTATTTATTTACACTTTCCCTTTAATACTTTATTTTTGATCACTTTTATTCATATTACAAGGAATGTAAACATCCCATGTAATAGGAATAGGGCATGACAAGTCCTCTCTACGGGGGAAGATCAGGGATCTATAAGTCACCACATCTCTCCTCTATGCTGGAAAGCCTGAAATTTAAAAAAAAAATCGATCTCAGGCTTTCCAGCAAAAAAAACGGCAGTGTTTACATCTGCTAGAGCCGGAAGTTACACCATGATGTTGCTTTAGGCCTCCGAAAGTCATAAAAATGCCCAGGGACCTTCCCGATCGCATGGGAGAGCCAGAAGACACACCAGAGGGTGGCGAGGGTGCAGGGATCAGCCCCTCCCACCGCCTGTAAAAGAAATCAAGCAGCTAAACAGCCACTATGATGGCTTTTACAATGTAGGGAATCACCAGCTGAAAACTCAAAGTGAATGACATCGTATGACGTCTACCTAGGGCAATGGTTAATGAATGAGGTGAAACTCTACTGATTTCCTCATCTAATCATGTGCAAGCAAAATTACTGTTGTTATTTTCCTTGCGTGTGATTGGTAGTTTTTGCAAATGTAGTGTCACCTCATTCACTAAGCTAAGGGAGAATTCCCTTTGCAAAGTGAAAATTTCCTTGCAAAACAAACAGGCTATTTGCCTTTAGTAATTCAACTTCATGGTCTCTTATTACATCCAATTCATCTTACTAATTAATGTTTCATTTATTTCTGTTGATTTTGTTTAATTCTGAAATGTAATATGGATCACTGACTTTCTAGACTATAAAAACTCTTTTCAGAATCATCATCTTAACTAAGGGGCAATAGCCCTGGGATTTGTGGTTTAGTAGAATCCCCTTTTCCATCTACTAACATAATATATCCTCTTCCACTGGATTTCCTGTATTCTCAATAATAGACCCACTCCATCCAGTTAGCAAGTTGTTTTCCTTTTTCACAAAATATATCCTTTTTTCACAGCCAATGAGTTCAATCTTTGCTCTAGACCACAGCACTTCTAAAATATCTATCTAGGTCAGGTTTTCATCTAAAGACTCTTACATGCGGACCATCTTTGTGAAATCAGTGCTGCACTGCGAAATGATGCGCATCTCTTTCCACGACACCTTCCTTTACGCCTTTTAGGGCCTTTGCAGTGATATGAGGTTCCACTGTGTATTATTGACTGGCCTTGCAATACAACTTTTTATGTTTCATTACTCCCAGTCTATTAAATTCAGGCTGTGGCTGTGTTTTCAGTGAGAAAATCAAAAAAACATGTTGCAAATTGCTGTATATGACTGTAAGTTTAAATGAGTTTCTACAATTAAATGGAATCATTTTCTTTACAGAAAGGGGAAGTTGGAGAAACAGGACCCCAGGGATTCACTGGACCAAGAGGAGAAACTGGTCCTGTTGGATTAGTTGGAACACCCGGTCCTAGAGGAGTCAGTGGTGACAGGGGACCCCCTGGGCTGCCAGGACAAGAAGGAAGGCCTGTATGTGTGTACAGTGGTTACAAAAATATGTAACTGGTTTATAATTACAGAAATTGGGTCATTTATCAAAAATAATTTATTCCTTTGAGGCTCTGTTCACAATAGTGCGGTTTCAGACTTGAGTTGCACCGACTTGCATGACAATGGAGATCACATTGTTTTCAATGGTGCCTATTCACATGAATGCCACTCAGCACGGTGTGATTTTGGAAAAGATTCCTATACTACTTTGGTGTAATTCCAGTGTGATTTTGGCCCGATAGAATATTCAAACCACATCCAAGTTGCACTATATGAAACAATATATATGTATATATGAGTATATACAATATATTTAAATTTGCGCTGACGTGTGTAAAAGCAGAGGGCCTAATGCTCTGCAGCTGCTATATACAGGGGTGAAACCTCCAATATGTGGTAAACTATGAAAAACGCACTGCTAGCAGTGCCCCCCTCAATAGTATATAAATTGTGCTATGTCAAATAAATGAACATCAAGTATAATAATAAAGTGCTACTGTGCCAAACAGTAAATAAACTGTTCATTTGTGCTCCGAATCAGACCATTAATAACTCCAACCGATGTGCAAACCGTCAAAAAAGACAGTTCTTTGAGATTCCAAATCACAAAAGTGCTCAGTGCTCCAATCAAATGAATAAAAATGCTGATGTAATGTAAACAATCCAAACGTGCTGTGTGGCACACTCCCCTCTTATCCTCCTACTCACCAGAAACAGGTGACCCACAGCTTTGCAGTCTGGGGTCTAAGAAGCTTTTTCTGGTGTTAGTAGTACCAGGGTGGTGGTGTTTTTAAAAGTGATTTCCCCTTCAGGATCAAGATAGGCAATTACCTCCAATCAAAATAAGGGCAGACATAGTGAAGTATTATTTAAAAAACAGATTTATTTCGCAAATAGGATAAAACTCACAGAACCTCCAATAAGTGTAGGCAGGTAGTCAATGCAGCACTCTGCTCCCTGTTTGTCCGGTGCTGTGCGTTCCACGGAAACCGGAAAGGATGTCAATGGTTTCAGAGGATTGGAACTGCGTCAATGCGTTTCGCCCCACCCACAGAGCGTCATCAAGGATGTCCGTGATGATGCCCTGTGGGTGGGGCGAAACACGTTGACGCAGTCCTGGTCCTCTGAAACCATTGACGTCATTTCCGGTGTCCGTGGAACATACAGCGGGTGGGGCGAAACGCGCTGACACAGATCCGGTCCTCTGAAACCATTGACGTCATTTCTGGTGTCCGTTTCTGTGAGTTTTATCCTATTTGCGCAATAAATCTGTTTGTTTTTTTATTAGATTTTTAAGTAAGTAAATACAATACGATACTCCAACAATGGGTGAGCCATTCCTTGACTCCACTTAGAGCCATGCAGGGCCCTTGGAGTAACTAAACTTAGTCTGCTAACTGTCAAAACTGAACAAGGAACACATTAACCCAAATCTCCTATACCCCCCTACCATCTTTTGCTTGGCTTACCCCTGCCCCCCGTCTGCGGATGATGCAGGAGTCTTTATGCCTCAGCTCCTTTTATGATTGACATATCTTATACAAGTTGAGCGGGACTGCACGCCCCCTATCCCTCAGGAGTCATGCCCCAGAGGACTCAGCAGTCGCTTTTATGTGTACTTCAGTACCTCAGATGGCAATTTTTGTATACCAAGCCGTGTCTATCACCAGGTTGAATTAGGTGATTCGTACCAGGCTCTCCATACCTTTTCAATTTTCTTCCCACACCCCCTAGCTTGGTATGTTGCTTTATAATATGACAGCATCTTGTTGATGAGCCGTTTTCACTGTATTAAGCTTGGGGCAGCAGACTTTTTCCAATGGAGCAGAATGATCTTTTTCCAGGAAAATAGTAAAATAGTGAGGAGTGTTCTATAGGTTCTAGATGGGACCACCTTCTTCACCACCCCCACAGGCAGACCTGAATAGTCACTGGTATGGGCACCAACAGGATATCAGCGATACAATTAGTGATTTCCAACCAGAATGTTTGGATCTGCCCGCATTCCCAAAATATATGGTGGGCTGCTGCCAGGCTATGGGAGCATAAATCTGTTTTTTAACCACTTCAGCCCTGGAAGGATTTCTAGCTTAAGGACCAGAGCACTTTATTCAATTTGGCACTGCACCGCTTTAACTGGTAATTGCGCGGTCATGCAATGCTGTACCCAAACAAAATGTGCATCCTTTTTTCCCACAAATAGAGCTTTCTTTTGGTGGTATTTGTTCACCTCTGCGCTTTTTATTTTTTGTGATATAAACAAAAAAATAACGAAAATTTTGAAAAAAATTATATTTTCAATTTTATGTTATTACAAAAATACAATAAACTAAATTTTAGTCATACATTTTTGCCAAAATGCATTCAGCCACATCTCGGGTAAAAAAAAGTCTACAAACTAGGGTACATTTTCTGGAATTTACGCAGCTTTTATTTTATGACTGCCTATCTCATTTCCTGAGGTACTAAAATGGATGGGAAGTACAAACCCCCCCAAATTACCCCATTTTGGAAAGTAGACACCCCAAGGAATTTGCTGAGAGGCCTGTTAAGCACAGTGCATATTTTATTTGTTTGTCATAAGTGATTGAAAAATGACAAAAAAAAAAATTACACAAAGTTGTTACTGAAATTATATATTGCTCACACATGGCATGGGTATGTGTGGAATTACACACCAAAATACATTCTGCTGCTTCTCCTGAGTATGGGGATACCCCATGTGTGAGACTTTTTGGGAGCCTATTCGCGTACAGGACCCCGAAAACCAATCACCGTCTTCAGGATTTCTAAGGGCAAAAATGTATGCCTTCACCCCACACTGCCTACCTCAGTTGCGAAGACCATGAAATATCCAGATAGCAATCCCCCCCCCCCCCCGCAAATGACCCCATTTTGGAAAATAGACACCCCAAGGAATTTGCTGAGAGGCATGTTGAGTCTATGGAATACTTTATGTGTCATAAGTGATTGAAAAATGACTAAAAAAAAAAAGTTGTCACTGAAATGATATATTGCTCACGCATGGCATGGGTATGTGTGGAATTATATCCCAAAATACATTCTGCTGCTTCTCCTGAGTATGGGGATACCCCGTGTGTGAGACTTTTTGGGAGCCTATCGGCGCACAGGACCCCAAAAAACAATTACCGCCTTCAGGATTTTTAAGGGCAAAAATGTATGCCTTCACCCCACACTACCTATCTCAGTTTTGGAGGCCATGAAATGCCCAGAATGCACACCCCCCCCCCCCCCACAAATGACCCCATTTTGGAAATTAGACACCCCAAGCTACTTATTGAGAGGCACATTGAGTATTTTGCAGATCTCGCATTTTGTCACAAAGTTTTGAAATTTGAAAAAAAAAAAAAATCTGTTTATTTCTTAATTTTCCAAAACAAATGAGAGCTGCAAAATTCTCACCATGCCTCTTAGCAAATACCTTGGGGTGTCTACTTTCCAAAATTGGGAAATTTGGGGGTATTTTGTGCTACCCTGTCATTTCAGGGTCTCCAAAACCGTGATAGGTATTGAGGAGTAAAATCACCATTTTATGCCCTTAGAAAGCCTGAAGGCGGTGATTGATTTTTTGAGTTCTGTACGCGGCTAGGCTCCCAAAAAGACTCAAGAAAATGAAAAAGGATTAGGCGCTGATCATATATTGTGAATTGTGGACACACAGGGGACTGAGTGACTTGCTGCAGGTACCTTGCAGCCTAGGTTCAGCTCCGGGCTCGACTTGGATCCGACGTTCCATGGACGTCGTTCAGTGAGTCAGGGGACACACAGGTGTTAAGTGTTATATACTAGTCGCGGATTAGGAAAAAGTAAAAGAACTCAGAAAAACCCTCGGATCGGCGCATGTCTTGAGTTTTTTAGTTAGTGGCGGAAGTCCGAAAGATTCCCGTATTTTACCACTAAAATGAGGAGTTATGGATAGTGCCAAAACCTCTGGGACTTTACTGTCCCATCGTGTTTTATGGGGGTTTAAAGGGTTAAAACCTTTCATCTGTGGGGTTCCATAAACGATTCTCCGTACCACTCTTAAAACGTCGAGAGTAA
>BLSH010221398.1:383716-396698 GCA_018402905.1 Glandirana rugosa | reverse complement strand
AACCTGCTGTATCACAAAGCTGTGGAAATTGTATCTGAAACGCCAAGATATTACAAAATGAATGACAGATAGTACGTATCATATAATGTATATACACATACAGTGACATAAGAATCTATTGTACATACAAATTATTAGTACAATTCACTTACACGGGTATTGTATATGCCGGTATTCATCCTAGAAATGTGAGGTGGGGTACAGTAGGAGATAACTACCCCTACAGGTCAGAGAGACAGGAAGATGGAGGAAAAGGGGTAAGATGGAATGCCCAAGGAGGATGCCAAATGGTTTTGCCTTAGATGATAGTCTGCAATGATATATATATAAATTGTATATGTAAAAACAGACACTTTAATCTGTAAATCTATTTCTACATGTAAAGTGATACCAGAATCACTGATAAATAGATTGGACCAACAGGTTGAAGAGTAGGCATAATGGATTTAAATATGCTTGTATACATGTAGGACTGCTCAAATACGAGGGGGGTATCACTGAGTTAAGATACATGCCACTTAGGTATGGCATTCTTTTCATTTGTTCCCCAAACCAATAATGTTATATGTGTGTAAGTGTAAATTAAAAAAAAAAAGAATTTAACTTTACCAAACTTCTGTAAAATTTAATTTCACTTTGATCAAGTTTTTTAGGATAATTTATTAAATAGTGACAAGAGGGGGTATCATTGAGTTAAAATATCAGCCACATAGGTAGTACATTACTTTCATGTGTTCCCCAAACCAATAAGGTTATATGTGATTATAAGTGTAAGTAAAAAAAAGGAATTTAACTTTACCAAACTTCTATAAAATTTCATTTCACTTACATCAAGTTTTTAGGATAATTTAAAGAGTGACAATTAGGTAATCAACCATTTTCTGGCAAAGTGCACTGACAAAAAAGAAAAAAAAAACAATGACTTTTTAATGAAGCCCCATACATAAGCCCCATTTCAGTCTCACCCTCATCACTCACTATAACTATAACTACTCATACTATTTATAAAACATTTATTGCATGAATGGTAAAAGCATTCATGCAAGTGGAATGAAATGTTACCATATTATTTGTAAGAGATTAATAACTGTATTGTCTCCATCTAGTGCCTTAAATGCAGTATGGTTTTTTGAATAGCCTCAATGAGATAACTATACTGCATTTTTTCCAGTAGATGCAGCTGATGATATAGGCATTGATCTCTTCTATATCATAGGGATAGGCTTAAAAAGAATAGCAGATTAGCATCATTGGGGTAGCTTTCTATTTCTGCTCTCCTACAGAATCAATATACAGGGTGGGCCATTTATATGGGTACACCTTAATAAAATGGGAATGGTTGGTGATATTAACTTCCTGTTTGTGGCACATTAGTATATGTGAGGGGGGAAACTTTTCAAGATGGGTGGTGACCATGGTGGCCATTTTGAAGTCGGCCATTTTGAATCCAACTTTTGTTTTTTCAATAGGAAGAGGGTCATGTGACACATCAAACTTATTGGGAATTTCACAAGAAAAACAATGGTGTGCTTGGTTTTAATGTAACTTTATTCTTTCATGAGTTATTTACAAGTTTCTGACCACTTATAAAATGTGTTCAATGTCCTGCCCATTGTGTTGGATTGTCAATGCAACCCTCTTCTCCCACTCTTCACACACTGATAGCAACACCGCAGGAGAAATGCCACATTATGGGTGTCAGGTCCGAGCATTCCTAGATGAACAGTTTCCTGGAAAGTGGATTGGTCGTCGTGGGCCAGTTGAATGACCCCCAAAGTCTCCCGATCTGACCCCCTTAGACTTTTATCTTTGGGGTCATCTGAAGGCAATTGTCTATGCTGTGAAGATACGAGATGTGCAGCACCTGAAACTATGGATACTGGAAGCCTGTGCTAGCATTTCTCCTGCGGTGTTGCTATCAGTGTGTGAAGAGTGGGAGAAGAGGGTTGCATTGACAATCCAACACAATGGGCAGCACATTGAACACATTTTATAAGTGGTCAGAAACTTGTAAATAACTAATGAAAGAATAAAGTTACGTTAAAACCAAGCACATCATTGTTTTTCTTGTGAAATTCCCAATAAGTTTGATGTGTCACATGACCCTCTTCCTAGTGAAAAAACAAAAGTTGGATTCAAAATGGCCGACTTCAAAATGGCCGCCATGGTCACCACCCATCTTGAAAAGTTTCCCCCTCACATATACTAATGTGCCACAAACAGGAAGTTAATATCACCAACCATTCCCATTTTATTAAGGTGTATCCATATAAATGGCCCACCCTGTACTTCCCATCCTATAAGTATACGCACACACTCATTTGCTTCTTCTTTCTTTTCATGATATACTTTATAACCAACAAAGGTTGATTCTCTCTTATTGGCTATTGGTGCATTGTCATATGTACCCCCGTTTCTTGTCTCTCTAGTATAATTACTTGCCAGCTTAAGAGAGTTTTTTTTTTGCCATATAGTAGGCAATTTGTTTAGTAGTCATTTTGAAGAATATGTGCGTATAGTGACTGAGCCTGGGTCCAATATATAGTTACGGCTAACTTCCTTGAGAAGGAAATAGACTTCGAGCCCCTCTTAGAGGAAGTCAGCAACCTCTTGGATAGCCCAGCAGACAAGTCTGGGCCCAAGGAAGGGGGACCTAACAAGATCAGAGCACATGGATCTTCCATTTGGGATCGAGGGCCCCTCATGATCTTTATGAGGGATTCACCTACTCACCTTTTGTGTGTTGATACAACTTTGGGACAACTAGTCTGATGTCCAACATTTAAATAAGGGAAGAGTTTTGAGCAAGTGGAGTGTTGAGAGGAGGCACCATTAAATGTTTGATCTATGGGCACCTGACTTGTACATATGAGCAAGAGAGATATATAAAAAACAAAATAAAACTGTGTTGCGCTACAGTGATTGATATAAAAAATACTGAAAAAATGTATAATTAAACAGTCCAGAAAAATCAGTCTCTCAAATGAACCATAATGGTCAAATGGCAAACTCCATGATTTAACTGGGAATAAGGTTATCCAATCCCTTCACCAAGTGAACTTTATCTTAGGGCACTGCACAAGGCAGGAAGCAAGGCTATGCTGTGCCCACCAGAAAACAATGGGGAAAAAATCTGTAACCTCATGTTACAATTTCACATGCAGGCCACATTAGGGGAACAGACTGCCTGGGGCCCTGTATCAAGGTGCAGTGGGGTGACAGGATCTACATGTGGGGAGCACAGGGTGAGGGGGACAGGGAGTTTGTGACAAGAATATTGAAATATGCTGTTTCCAAAGAAAAGTTGTCAGTGTATCCATAAAAGTATAATCCATCGAGCTAAAATACATGAGGAATATTGGCAATATTTTTTATTTGGCTAAAAGTAGAATTGTAGGCATTTGAATAGACTCATTTAAGTTAATTCTATTTGCACAGAATTTTAATTTTAGTGCAACACACTAGAATGTTTAGCATAAAATGGCCTATCTGTTACTCTGAATACATATTTTCAATGCCAGGGAGCTGGATCAAGTGCTACATGGCACAATATGATCTTCTAAGTGAATGAGCAACCAGATGTGACACAGATGTTTTTCACATGTGCAGAACTTGTTTCCTATATCTGAAGAATTTAACTACTAGGAATAATAATACAAAATATAAAAGATATACAAGGTGGCTTGAAAAAAGTCTTTGTGTCGTGTATATAAGACTACTACAAAAAGGATAGGATTTCCTGGAGTTATTTTGTTTCATGTGTCAAGTATGCAATGGAGACACTAATGAAAGCACTAATCCTATATAATTGCTATATGGCCCATTTAACCTTTAAAGCAGCACTGACAAAGAAGGCGTGCAGATAAATATTTGGGTAGTGCCGAGCTCCAAATGATTGGCAGTTATCCACAGAAACCACGTCAATGCCTATCATTTTTCCAAGATGTCTGGGTTCCCTCCTTTACTTAACACACAAGCCTGCCAAAAGTAATGTCTTGCTCTTCAAACTGGCCTCTTTGCAAGATTGGTGACTCCCAAGAATGTTTTTCCGACTAACTGCAACAATTTTGGGTAATTAAGTTTAAAAAAAAAGTTTGCTTGGTTGACCTTTTACATGTGGTTTTTATGTCTATGATCTTTAAACTGCAAAATTCACAGTAATGTTTTTTGTACAGTTGGCCGTTCTCAGAAAAGACTGTGACTTCTATAATAGTCAGGTGTAAAAATCTAATCAGCAGGAATGTTATCCACTAGGATACATTTTATTCACAAAGAGTGCTAAGATTTCCATATAACTAAAAAAATAGACTTGTTTGGAATTACATTTTTCATTTGGTCAGGCTTAGATTTGGGGTTAAAGTAGAACTACGATCTAACTTTTAAATCACAAATGTGATGTATGTTGCCCATAACAGAGACTGGGCTCTGTTTTTCCATGTACCTCTGAAAAAAATGTAACCTATTCATTCTTCAAGTAGAGCCACTGGATAGGCACTTCTCTTGATAAGGTAAATACACTCTGTTCTGCAGTGACATTTTACAGCAATGTCAACCTTACAGTTGCTGTAGCTGTTTAGATGTTGCTGCTATTAATATTCTTATTGGTGAATAGCCATGGCTAGCTCTGCATGCAACCCTTTAGACTGAGAGCACATGAAGTAATGATGTAAATGCCCCAGGGGCGTGTCCAAGATGGCGCTGGGAGAGGATGTATAGATCTCGGAGACTGGCTATTATATCCTCATTAGCAGGTGAAGGATTCTTCAAATTGGGGGTCTGTAGTATCCCCTGCGGTAGGAGGTATCCTGTGGGCAATGAGGGAGAGGAGGACCGGAGAAGATTGCTGCAAGCGCCGAATGGGTAGGCCCAAAGACGCGGCTCGGCTTGACATCTGCCTCCATCCGGCACATAGACTACTCCTGGGTGGCAGGTTAGTGTAATTCCTTGCCCCTGAAGCATCCCTGGGCCCTGGGAGAAGAAAATTGCCACAGATTAACAGCTGCAGAGCTGCCGCTGAGACCCGCGGATAGGCTCGAAGCCGCGGTCTCGATTTCTTCCCCCACTGGCTCTTCATCCATCCCCATCGAGCACGCAGGACACTTCTTGCTGGCAGATCAGTACTGCCCTGTATCCCTGACATGCTCTGGAGCCCTGGGAAGGGAATATTTTCCCGGATTAGTCACTTTGACTATACATTGCCTACTTGAGTTTCTCTACATGATCAACCTGTTGGCCTATAGCAACTATCTTTACTACCTCCCCTTTTTGTATTGTTGACCAGAAACCATTTTTGTATATGGCCCGTTCAGGGATTCAAACAACATATACACCTGCACCATCTCATGGAATAAACTTTGCATTATACCCCTTGGATTCATGAGTGTTACCCATACTCCCAATGGAATTCTTAGCATACCAATTTTTCAAGTTTAATACCCCCGACGGCTGCTGGGAGACCTGTTTTTCTCTATTTTATCTTGGTCTTGCGAATCTAACAAGATGTCCGTTCACATGCTGAACTGTGGATGACATTTTGCACGCATTCCCCCCTGAAAGACAATTTTGCCTTTGTTTTGTTTTTGGGTCTCAAGCCTGGTAAGGCCCCAGATCAATGCTCCTCTTATCGACCAATATGGCTCCTCAATATTGATGCAAAAATTCTGGCAAACGTTCTGGCTGATCGCTTAAATACGGTGATCACCGCTTTGGTGCACACTGATCAATCTAAGTTTATGCCAGGCAGGGGAATTGACATTAATATTTGTACGCTTCTGAATCATCTTTTCAGAGTGGATGGGGCGGGCTTGGGGGTAGTAGCCCGTCTGGATACTGAAACAGCTTTTGACTCAGTGGAGTGGAGCTACCTCTGGGCCGTCCTACATAAATTTGGGTTTGGCCCCCGGTTCATTAAATGGATTCAGCTCCTACACCATTACCCCAAGGCCAGGGTTGGCACTAATAATTCTCTGTCCTCCCCCTTTACCCTAACAAGGGGTACCAGGCAGGGGTACCCACTTTCCCTGGGTCTCTTTGCACTGGCTATGGAAACCATGGCAGCACGGATAAGATCTGATACCTTCATAGAGGGGATACGGGTCGGTGTGGTAACAGAAAAGATAGCGATGTATGCGGTCGACACTCTAATTTTTTTTTAATGTTTCTGCTCTCTCAGCAGCGCTTCAAATTATAGATTCCTTTGTGTCCCTCTCGGGCAATAAAATTAACTGGGGGAAGTCAGTGCTGTTCCCCTTACATGCTTCAGATCCCCCCCCAAACTAATACCCCTTTAGAGTGGGTCACGGAATTCAAATATTTGGGTGTGGTGGTTCGGGCTCCGCTGTCTTTCTACTTTGGCCGTTGCTTGGGACCTTCTCCTGGAAGTGTGTGGCCTGGAGGTCTCTCCCTCTTTCTCCAGTGGGCAGAGTGAACCTTATAAAGATGGTCTATCTATCTTTTTTGCAACTCACCTCTCCTGCCCCCGGCCTCCTTTTTCGATAAACTAAATGGTATTATTATATCTTCATTTGTGTGGAATGGAAGGTCTCCACGACTAGCTATCTCTTCCCCGCAACTAACTCTCACACAGGGTGGCCTGTCACTACCCAATTTTCTGAGATACTTTTGGGCGGCGGTCCAGGTAACAGTGAGTTGGTGGTTCTCCCAGCCTAGGGATAATCCAGCTGTGACACTAGACACAGCCATAATGGAATCGTATTCCACCCTTAGCAATCTGGTGTTTCGTGGAGCGAGGTCCCATTATGAGACTACCCCGCTGATGCATACTACTATTATGGTATGACACAAGGCTAGGGCCCGATACCGTTCTCCCAGAATGTTCTCCCCTCACATTCCTCTATGGGCAAATCCTAATCTTCTTCATTTGAAAAGTGTTCCCGATCCTCAAGTTTGGGCTGTTAGGGGGATAGTGAAGCTTAAACATATCGTCACCAATGCCAGGTTGCGATCCTTTGCAGGTCTTAGAACTATATATGGTTTACCACAGTGGATGTATTTCTAATACCTTCAGCTTCAGCACGCATTTAATAGCTCATTTCCCCCCTCTCTTACACTAGAGTCTGACTCGGTAGAGAGTCTCCTCATTGCTAAAATCATAAATAAGCCTCTGTCCTCCCTATACGTTGGAAAGGACGTTTGGTAAATGACAGGTGGACCTCCCTGGCTTGACGGAAGAAGATTGGGAAAGCTGCATGTCCTCCTTTGTCACTAATATTATATCAGCCCGAGACAGATTCCTCCAAATAAAATTTCTACACAGGGCGTACTTCACCCCTAAGAGGCTTACGACAATTGGTCCTGCGGGTCCTGTACCCTGCCCTAGGTGTGGTACACTGGCTGCCTCCCTCCTACATATGGTATGGACTTTTCCGATATTGGACAGGTTCTGGGCTGGGGTACTGGCAGACATGAATCAGGCTACCAATTTAACTCTTTAGCCGGATCCCAAGTTTATGCTCCTAAATATCCTCAAGGTCCCGAATATGAGCAGGTATACCAAGTTGCTTTTGGCTTATGCCACATTCTATGCTCGTAGGGAGATATTTTGTAGATGGAAAGATGCTTTGCCACCCACAGTGTCTCAATGGCGCTGAGTTTTGCATGTTGTTTTACCTTTGTATAAGATTACCTACCTCAACAGAAACTGCCCAAAGAAATTTGACAAGATTTGGTCAGGCTGGATAGATGCTTGGGGTTCGTTAGAGAATGATATCCCACTGAGGGATCATAATATTATGCCTTAAACTTTGTAAGCCTATCTCTGAATATCTTTCTGAAACCGTAATAAGACTATGGTGGCCTTCTGGCTCTTCCCTTCCCACCTCTCATCCTCTCATGTTATACTTACTCTCCTGGGTATACTATTTGTCCCCCCCACCCCTTTCTCCCCCCTCCTTTACATCCCCCTTCTACTTCTGATGCACAATTTTGTACGCACACCTGAGTTTTAATGTGCTGGGAAGGTTTCAATCTTTTTTTTTTCTTCTGTTCAAGATCATCTGTGCTCTTGTGATAGCTAAATACTGCTAAATTGGTTGTATTGTCCACTGTGCCTTGTCCACTGCTTGTGTTTTTTCTTATTCTCAATAAAAATTTTCTTGTAAAAAAAAAATATCTAAATGCCCTGCTCAGTTCTTCCCACCCTATTGTCCAGCAGGATGCAGGAGATATTCAGCTTCTCCGGCATTTGCTATTAAAAAAGACAAATTCCATTTCTTTTAAAGAATATGTAAAACTCACATTTCATATTCCTGATACGTGCCTGCTATACCATGTACATATATGAAAATGTATCCTGTTCTCATTGTATTGCTTCTTTTTTGTGACTTCCCTGGTGTTCCTGTCAATCACTCTGCTTTCCTATTATTAACTGACCACACTAAGCAAGAGAACACATCAAGGTCAGTTCTCTAGCTGTTCTGGGAACTCAGTGTGCTCTCCTCCAATGATCAGATTTGTCCTGACACCCTCACCTCCAGCACAGCTGGGAAGATCAGTGTGCTGCTGTTTCTCCTCCTCCAGCTCTAATGCAGCTGAGAACAGGGGGTATGTGATCACCTATGAAAAAGGGGAATAAGGGTATTTATGATGTTTTTATATGTATGCAAAAATGTTTTGCCTTTTATCTCTATTTTAATCCCTAGGTGCCGACGGTATGCAAATATGCAGCCTCTCGACGGGTGGGCCTTGGAGCCGTGAAGCTGCATATTTGCATACCAATTAGCAGACACAGCTGTGCTGAGAGCACACACCCTGCGCTCTCCCATCACAGTTTCCAGCGGCTAACAGAATGCTTTCTGATCATGTGACTGCTGTGACAGCCAATCACAGAAGTCACATGATCATAACCCCGCCCTAGCTCCCAGCATCTGAAATCCCTTAAAGGCCTGGGAGGCGCCGCGCAAAGGGGTTAAACTGAATAGGATGTTTTACAAGGTGAGGGTTTACAATCACATGCACAAGACAGATAACTTATCCATTTGCCTTGAAAATGCCTGTTTGTCTGTTTTACCTGTAAGGAAAAGCTAAATGGATTTTAGATGGCATTAGATGGGTTTACCACAAACCATACTGATTTTTCTTTTATCTATTAGATCAGACAAATTTACCAATACCTACATAGGGCAAAGGCCTACCTGATAGGATATAAAATATTGCAATTTACTGGAAAATATACAAAGCTAATCAATAAATGTTAAGTAAGTTATCACCCGTTTCTGACCAGGTTGAGACACATATGGCCTATTCAATAATGTACTAAAGATGAGTAAATAATGGAATTATTGGAGAAGTTGACATTATTTTCTATGCTAAGTGATTATTGAGCCTAGCAGTTTATGTGAAATGATAAAAATGATCAAATCAATATACAGATTTCTTGCACTGTGTTATCCTTTCCAGGTTAACCAATCATGCCTTATAGAAACTCTCACCAATTGCTTAGACTGCAATTGTACAGTACCTGAATCACTCACATGAAAACTTGTGGGGGAACATCAGAGAAAGTTAGCAGTTTTTGAGTCCCCTTTTAAAGGACTTGAAAACGTGTCTTCATGTGATTTCTGAAATGCCACTTCTACAATATAGAAAAATTTTGCAAGTGAATGATACCATTACAATTACAGACTCAGATTTTGGCAAAGCGTTGTTATAAGGAATAAGTGGTTAACACGGGAAGGGTATTGCCATTCAAGATATTTGTATGTTGCCTTGTGTCTTGGAGGTTTAAGTGCACTCTATACATCTGCTGGTTGCACAAAGTAATTCTACACCAGATTATGCATATGTTCAAAAAGATCCCTTACCTAAAGAAGAGTGTTGGTGAGACCCCTCCCCTTTCCTAAAGCTCCGTAGCAGAGTTATGAGAATCCATACCTTATAGAGAAGTAGTCTACCTTCTATGTAAAACCTAAATAAAGTATATTACTTGTTTATTGGGGTAGCAATGTGAAACTTAAAGTGTTACTAAACCCACAACAGTAAAATCAGTCTGTATTACAGTAAAGCATGCTTGTTATACTCACTGCGGGACATAAGGGGTTAATCCTCTGCATTACGTTAAAAGGTTGCTTGATCCTGTATGCACAGATCCTCCTCTTCTTCTACTGAATCCAGAACATGTCTGCATAGTACAGAGCCTTTGGAGTCAGGCTGCACATGCTCAGTTTGGTGTGCATTGCTAGAGAGTTTTTTTTCCTGAAAGGGTGTATGTGATCAGCACAGGGCCAATCAGCACTGTCCAGACAGAGAGTCAGGGGTCCTGGATCCTGATAGGACAGTTCAGCGCAGCATGAAAACACGTCCTGAAAGCTTTACCAGGAACTGATAGAAGTCACAAAACTGCTATATACTACTGATGAGAAAAGTTATTTAGCAGTTTATATTTACTAAAATAATTGTATTCAATTCTCTTGCAATTCAAAATAAAACCTGCCTCCCTCTTATACTGTAGCCTAACCAAGCCACTTACATATTGCCAGCCACTGAATGATATTTGAGGCTATTGTCTCTCAGGTAATGATCTCTAATATTTATTTCAAAATCAAACCTGCCCCATCTCTCCCTCTTATAATGCAGCCTAACCAAGCTGCTTATATCCTGTCCATCCATAGCACTATTGTCTTTCAGATAATACAGCCTTATTTTATTACAAGGACAACTGCCTTGTCTCTTTTTCTACTTGCTGCCTACTGAAGTGCTTGTGTACTATTCTGAATTTTAAATATTTGGGGAATAACTGGGGATAAGTAGAGGTTTGGGGAATGTGGAGTTGTGGTTTTAAATGGTTTTGTGCAGTCTGTTTTGACATTTTTGACATTTTTTGAAACTTTTAAGACAATGAGGAATGCAAAAAGAAGCTCAGAAACTATACTATTAAACTGTTTTGTCTCTGGCCAACTTGTATAAAGTTGAGGGCTTTAGCTATATTTATAATCATACTGTTCCATAACATTACATAAAGCTTAAAGGCAGCTCCCATGCATGTAATCTAAAGGATTTGTGTTTTTTCCATGATGCTCTCGAAGCTGCATTAAGCACCCTTTTTCACTGTATGGAATTATTTTTATTTTAAATTGCTTTTTTAGATGTTCCCAATGGCAGTACTCGCATGCCCTTCATTTGAAAATAGTTTTCATATTAGCCCCCAAAAGTACCAGAACAGCAAGATCATCCCTGGCATCATACGTCCATCCTGCCATTATATAACAGGGGAAGAGAGGCAACGCCGGGAGCCACCGACGGAGCCCTCTGTTCCCAAGTCAGCCGCCATCCGTGCCCATTCCGAAGCTCAGCAGATTACAAGTGGATTCATGTATAGTTGGCAGTGGCTAATACTGCAATGCTTCACTTTCTACCACTTTTGTGAGTAGTTTTTAAACTTTTTAATAAAACTGTGTTCTTATAAGCTACTCTTAGAGACGCACCTTTCTTGTATTTTTCTCCACTACAGAAGATTGGTTACTTCTACAAGGGGCAGCCCTTTGGTACAAGACTTTCATTGTGTTTAAGGACTATAAAGTTACAAACTCTTATTTATGCATCATCATCTCCTGGTAGCAGATCTGGTTTATTCCACTGGTTTCTAGTGTGTTGTCATTTGTTTTGTTTTGCATTATATAACAGGGAAGGCACATGATTGACTTCCTAAAAGGCTAAGGTTAGCAATGAGATCCAATACTGTTTAAATGTGCATGTTTCTAGTAAGTACCATTGCCTAAGATGTTTACAGGGGGCGGTGGTGGCCTCTGGAACTAAAGTGCCTTGAAAAAGTAGTCATACCCCTTGAAATTTTCCACATTTTGTCATGTTACAACTAAAAACATAAATGTATTTGTTTGCGATTTTATGTGATAGACCAACACAAAGTGGCACATAATTGTGAAGTGAAAAGAAAATGATAAATGGTTTTCAATTTTTTTTACAAATATATATCTTAAAAGTGGCGTGCATTTGTATCCAGCCCCCCTGAGTCAATACTTTGTAGAATCACCTTTCACTGCAATTACAGCTGCAAGTCTTTTTGGGGATGTCTCTACCAGCTTTGCACATCAAGAGAGTGACATTTTTGCCGATTCTTCTTTGCAAAATAAATCAAGCTCTACCAGATTGGATGGAGAACATCAATTTTCAAGCCTTGCCAGAGATTCTCAGTTGGATTTAGGTCTGGACTTTGACTGGGCCATCTAAACCATTCCATTGTTGGCTGTATGTTTAGGGTTATTGTCCTGCTGGAAGGTGAACCTCCACCTCAGTCTCAAGTCTTTTGCAGACTCCCACAGGTTTTCTTCTAAGATTGCCCTGTATTTGGATCAATCAATCTTCCCACCACCTCTGACCAGCTTCCCTGTCCCTGCAGAAGAAAAGCATACCTACAACATGATGCTGCTACCACCATGTTTCACAGTGGGGATGGTGTGTTCAGGGTGATGTGCAGTGTTAGTTTTCTGCAGGGGCGTTGCTAGGTGGGAAAAAGACCAGGGGCTCGAGCCCGAAGAAATGCGCCGCCGGCGAAAATGGGTGTGGTCAAAATGAAATAGGGGCGTGGTTTAAAGGGGCGTGGCTCACGCCTGAGATGAATAAGGGATGGGGGGAGGAAGAAAGAAAGAAAGCTGAAGAAAGGAAGGAAGAGAAGAGAAAGGAAGGGAGGGAGGGATAGAGAAAGAAAGAAAGAAGGAGGGGGGTAGGGAATAAGTAGAGTCCGCACTCGGTGCGGGGAAATTTGGTGCGGGGATAAAGTAAAACTGGTGTGGGTAAAAGCGGCCGCCGCGTAAAGAAGCCCGAGCTCGGGGACCAGAAAAAGGGTGGATCGTTGCGGGGACGTCTTTTGATTGTGACGTGTAGTGGGACTTGTGTGGTAGGGGTGACACTTTGTACCACCATCGTCGTAGTACAACATCCATACGAAAAGAAGACGTCCCTGTCCCTTCGACCAGTCTCCACCACCCTTCTAACTAACTAGGTTTAT
>BLSH010221398.1:368852-381350 GCA_018402905.1 Glandirana rugosa | reverse complement strand
CTCCTCCCCCCCCTCCCCCCGCCGCCATGCGAGTCGGCGGCACTGTGGAGAGAGAGAGAGAGAGAGGGAGAGATAGCAGTGATGCGGGCGGGCAGAGAGATGATGTCATCTCTGCTCGCCCGCCCCTCTCTCTCTCTCGGGTCTCAATGCAGCCGCACGGCGGCTGGAAGCAGCCGCTCGGCGGCTCTGTAGAACCACCCGCTCGCGGCTCTGTGGAACCACCCGCTCGCGGCTCTGTGGAACCACCCGCTCGCGGCTCTGTGGAGCCACCCGCTCGCGGCTCTGTGGAGCCACCCGCTCGCGGCTCTGTGGAGCCAGCCGCTCGTCTGCGGCTTCAGTCAGGTCTCCCGCCCGCCGGGCGGGTGACCTGACGCCGCCATTAAGGGCCCCTCGAGAGGCTCGGGGCTGAGGGCGTGAGACTCGGGGCTCCAGCCCCCATAGCCACCCCCTGGCGACGCCCCTGGTTTTCTGCCACACATAGCATTTTACTTTTAGGCCAAAAAGTAAAATTTTGATCTCATCTGACCAGAGCACCTTCTTCCACATATTTGCTGTGTCCCCCGCATGGCTTCTTGCAAACTGCAAACGAGACTTCTTATGGCTTTCTTTCAACAATTGATTTCTTCTTGCCACTCTTCGATAAAGTTCAGATTTATGGAGTGCATGACTAATAGTTGTCCTGTGGATAGATTCTCCCACCTGAGCTGTGGATCTCTTCAGCTCCTCCAGAGTTACCATGGGCCTCTTGGCTGCTTCACTGATTGATGCTCCCCTTGCCCGGCCTGTCAGTTTAGGTGGGTGGCCATGTCTTGGTAGGTTTGCACTTGTGCCATACTCTTTCCATTTTCAGATGTTGGATTCAACAGTGTTCCGTGAGATGTTCAAAGCTTGGGACATTTTTTTATAACCTAACCCTGCTTTAAACTTCTCCACAACTTTATCCCTGACCTCTCTGGCATGTCCCTTTGCCTTCATGATGCTGTCTGTTCTCTAAGGTTCTCTAACAAACCTCTGAGGGCTTCACAGAACAGCTGCATTTATTCTGAGATTAAATTAGACACAGGTGGACTCTGTTTGCGAATTAGGTGACTTCTGAAGGCAATTGGTTCCACTAGATTTTAGTTAGGGGTATCAGGGTAAAGCGTGCTGAATACAAATGCACGCCACACTTTTCACATATTTATATGTAAAAAATTTTGAAAACCAGTTATAATTTTCCTTACACTTCACAAATATGTGTCACTTTGTGTTGGTCTATCACATAAAATTATTCTTATTTACATTTTTGGTTGTAACATGACAAAATGTGGAAAATGTTATGGGGTATGAATACTTTTTCAAGGCACTGTATTTGCTGCTTATACTGTTTATATGCCCCACATCCCTGCATCACATGGTTAATCTGCTCACCTTGATTATGTTTCTAGCAATAGCAATAGCAAAAGAATTTTCCTGTTCTGAGACCTTGGACGTACTGTATAGTTACACAGTTGTGGGTGGGTCCTACCTTTTACACGGACAGCACTCATCAATGCCCAGGACCATGGCAGAGACTGTGGTTATGTGAACTTTCTAACATTAAGGCAGTTCCCTGACTTAGAGATGAGCCTTCACTGTGTGCAGTAAATTATGTACAGAGTTCCTCTGAAAGGTATCTTATCCCATGTCACTACACACTGTAACATTAGTAGATGTTGCATTAGGAGGGACATGCTGAGCCTGCACCCACTCCACCAGTCCAGCGTACCTCTGTTACCTCACTGGCAATAACAGAATGGGGTCCAGCAAAGCACATAGCATGAACCTCATGCATGCTCATATTAACTCCTTCACTTCCCGTACCTTGTGACCAGGCCATAGATCATAGATAAAGCGGGTTCTGATCCAGTTGCTACTGGAAACTGACCGCTAGGTAGGGAACCAGACAATGACCCCCTCGCTACTGGAGGACTTGTCACCTTAACAGGTAGTACACCAATGACTGGTTTCTCTGTGTCTTGTACTTGTACTTCGTTACCCTTAGCAATGACATTCCTTCTCCTTGTTTTGCTGAGTTAACTCCTTTGTAGAAACTGAGCTTCATACCCCTTTGCGCTAGACAGAGCCTGACACTAAAGATACAGCAATTTAGATACACCAGTTTTGCAGAGTTAACTTCTTTGTTAATTCTTGGATGTCTCAGAGGATCCTGGTGCCTTCAGTGAACTGCAGGACGCAGCAGTACCGATCTCCTGAACAGCGCCAACTGCTTTTCCTTGCATGTCCTAGCGGAATCCTGGACCTCAGCCTTCCCCCTTTTATAGCACAGGACTGCTGGCTAGGATCAAAAGCCCAGGAACGTAGCTTGAAACAATAAGCCCTTTTCCCCAGCCTGGGCAAGCCGCTAACTCGCAATCACCAAATGCAGTTCAACCTGCCTACACGTTAAACACATGTAGCGCCCCCAAAGTGTAGGCATTTTTGAGAGATCTTTTGCTGGGAGAGGCAAAATTTAGTCAGGCCTGACATAAAATGCAGGCCTGAATGTTTTGATCTGGGCAGGGGAGTAGCTCAGAGTAGGCTGGAGATTGCAGGGTAGGACATCCCTTGGATACTCCTCCCCTTGGTTCCAGAAAGTGCTGGAAGTGGGGATGGATGAAAAGGTGTCACTTGCTGTGTATGTTAAAAAACCTCGACCAATCCCCAATCTGGATTGGCAGGGGGCAGGCCTCCTTAAATACAGTGATCTGCCAGTAGGGGGAGAAGAGTGTTGGGTGGAAGTGCTGAAGATGTAGCAGAGGCGCTGGGGAGGCCTCTACCTGGGAGGGAACCCCAGTCTGGGGGGGTGACCTTGAGGCCTTGAGCAGCACAAGGAAGTAGGAGAACAGCAGAGGTGCTACGGAGGACACTTTTTTTATCTCAAAACAAACTTTATTGAGTAGAATATCATTACAAAGTCATTGAGCATTGCATTTGTCAAGCACATCACATTACATCTGTCAATTCCCCATTGTTAATACACATTTCACCGCCCCCCCCATCCTCATAAATCAATGCCCAGAACAACCAATCGACACCCTGCGTTTTCAACCCATATAATCAAAAGTATTTAACATGAAATCTCAGGACCGCACAACCTTAAAGTAGCAAATGATCCATAATAAGCTCCGCCGGGGCTAGTCCCGGTACCGCCAGCCAAGGAGTCCAGACCTTCTCAAATTTGGCATTGCTGCCTCTGTTTTGGTAAATTACTTTTTCAAACCTGATGGTATGGTTCATTTGAGCCACCCACTCTTTCACCCTATGGGGGTTCTCAGATTTCCAGTATTTCAAAATTAGTTTTCTGGCCTGAAAGAGGGCTCACGGATGACACTTTAAAGTATCCACTGGAGTTGGTGAGGGACAAACCCTGGGAGCTGGAAGAAAAGCTGGAGCAGGCTGGAAGAGGAATAGTGGACAGTCTGTGGAGGTCTCAGGAGCCAGTCAGGGGAAGGAGTGTCACTGAGAGGAAAGTAGGCTGGAGTGGCCTGGAAGAGGGATGGGCTGGAAGTTGTAGTCCATAAAAGGCCCGGCTAGCACCAATGTACAAAGCTACACTTGAGGGGTCCTTGACTCTGGCCTGTAATGGGTTGTCCAGAAGTCCTGCTGACTGAGGGCAGGCCTCACCATGTGCTAGCTGCGGTGAAGAGAAAGGAGCTATGTGAGCCTGATACAATTTCCCTTCAGGTCAGTAGTAACAGTCTGCAAGTGAAGTGCTGGAGGAAGTAGAGTTGTATATACAGTCATGTATATAGGTGGTCCTGTGAAGCAATTCTTTGGGGCATCCCACAGTTACCCCTTTTCCCCATCCAAGTTAATCCTCTAAATAAAAAAAGAAAAACACAAGGCGGCCTGTTCATTGAGTCTGGATGTGTGAGATATGGTGGGATTGAGGGCAGCCAGAAGGTGAACCACAACTACCAGCCACCCCTGAGGGGGCACATGGCTACACACACATTAAATATTAAGTGCTATTGTGAATGTTTCACCTGATCTAGACTCACTACCACATCCAAATTCTAATCAAAATTAGGATAATACATCTGTGCACAGAATGAAAGATCCTCTTTCTTAAATACACTTATTTTTTACATTATACTTTACCTGAATAAAATTAAAGGAGCCTTTTGCAAATATAAATAAACGAAACCATTAAAACTTTGAAATACTGTATACATTTAATTTTAATAAGGCTATACATTATACAAAATAATCAAGCCTGGTCTTACAGGATGTGGAAAATATTGTTCAGGGAGCCTGGTGTACTTTCCCATAGTTAGGTTTCTATAGATACACATATTGTTAAGGTGTGTGGCCGTTATGCTCTATTTTTATACATGGAAAATTGTTATAGAGCACAGAATCTTCTGGCTAACCTTTACATGTTTTGCTTCAGTGCAGTCCAGCTCTTTTTTTTCCATATACAATTTGGGATTACATTTAGGTAAAATTTGATTTATAATCAAAATGTTAAAAACACAATAAGAACATTTTGCTTCCTTTTGGACCACATCAACCCGTTGTAGACAATCTGTTTACTGAGTTTGATCATTTCAATCCATTGCATTCTGGCCCCCATTCAGACCTCGTATGGACAAAATATATGATTTCCACATATCCTGTGAGTATTGGAAACATGTGCAGTTTTCTTTTGTAATCTGGCTGAAATAGTGTCAGATCATCTTCTTTAAATTACTGAAATTGCTTTAGACAGTATGTCTGTCATGATAGCTTTAAATTATTGCAGTGTAAGCACTTCAGCAGTTTTCAGACTGGTGTGATGAATGCCTTTTAAATTTGTTGAAAGAAAGGTTTGCTTTCCATGGGTTATTACCATTGGACACAAATAAGTAAAATTATATTTTGCCAGTTATTCATTGCAATCATAACCTGTATGATTGCAGCCACAGTTCCTATCTTTTATGTATTTTATACATTTTTGTTTAAATATGGACTTGTATCTCTATTGCTTAAGGATCAAAATCACCCTAGACCTTGTCTGCTCCTATCTGTGCACACCGTGCAACCTGTCCAACAATCCTCTCTCACTCTCTGATCACCACCTTATTAGTTTCACTCTCTCACTGTCTTCCACCTCCTCTCCCTCCAACCGCCTAACAGTTACCCGTAGAAACCTTCGCTACCTTAACCCTTCTTTTCTCTACTCTGCTAATGACCACCTCTATGACAAAATCTCACCCCTGTCCTGCCCAACCTAGCCACACTCGTCTATAACAACTCACTGTCATCCTCCCTAGACAAGCTCGCTCCCCTCACTACACGCAGAATCATTCCCCAGCCATTACAACCCTGGCAAACAGACAACACCAGAAGTCTTAGAAAACTTAGCCGCGCTCTTGAGCGCCTGTGGCATAAGACTAAGTTCAAGAAGACTTCAAACATTACAAATCTGCCCTCCTAAAATACTATTCCTGCCTCCAAACTGCCAAACAGACCTACTTTATCACACTCATTAACACTCATTAACACATTATCATCCAGTCCCCGTCAACTCTTCTCAACCTTTAACACTCTACTCTGTCCTCCACTGCCTCCACCCTCTAATTCACTCACTGCCCAGAAGATTGCCAATCACTTTAAAACTAAGATTGATAACATTCGGGAGGAAATCTCCAATGCGCACAAACCACCCCATTTTTTTGCCCACAAACCACCCCAAACCATCACATTTTCAACCTTTCCCTCTCTTCTGGCATCTTCCCAAACTCTCTAAAACATGCCCTAGTCACCTCTATCCTTAAAAAGCCCTCACTGGACCCCACCAATATTAACAACCTACGCCCCATCTCCCTACCCTTCTTGATCCACTTCAGTCCGGATTTCGCCCTCGGCACTCTGCAGAAACTGCTCTCCTTAAACTCACTAATGACCTAATAACTTCTAAAACCAACGGACACTATTCTGTTCCACTACTCCTGGACATCTCTGCTGCCTTTGACACAGTGGACCACCCCTCCTCCTCAAAAACCTCCACGCCTTTGGTTTCCGCGACTCTACTATTCTCTGGTTCTCATCCTACCTATCTCACTGCTCCTTCAGCGTCACTTACAACTCTACTTCCTCCTCTCCTCTACCTTTCTCTGTCGGTGTTCCCCATGGTTCTGTTCTTGGACCTCTCCTTTTCTCAGTTTACACCGCCTCCCTGGGTCAGTTGATTGCCTCCTATGACTTTCAGTATCACCTCTATGCTGATGACACACAAATCTATCTCTCAACCCCCCAGATCTCTCAGCCTGGATGTCACATCACTTCCTCAAACTCAACCTAGCCAAAACCGAGCTTATGATATTTCCTCCCACACGTGCCATTTCCCTTGATTTCACTGTCAAAATCAACGCCTCAACTATCAACCCGCCACCCCACGCCAAGGTCCTAGGTGTAATCCTGGACTCTGAAGTAACCTTTCGGCCCCACATCCAATCGCTATCCAAACTTTGCTCCCTCAACCTCCGCAACATCTCCAAGATACGCCCCTTCCTATCCAAAGACATCACAAAGCTTCTAATCCCTGGTCATCTCTCGCCTCGACTACTGAAACTCCCTCCTCACTGGCTTACCTCTAAATAGCTTATTCCCACTTCAGTCCACTACAATCGCTGCCGTCAGGCTCATCCACCTTAAAAACCGCTCGCGTCTGCTACACCCTTATGTCAATCCCTCCATTAGCTGCCACTCAACCAATGTATTCATTTCAAGATACTAACAATAACAACCTGGCCCCCAGCTACATCGCTAACCTGGTCTCAAAATACTAACCAAATCGATCTCTTCGCTCCTCCCAAGACCTCATGCTCTCTAGCTCCCTTGTAACATCATCCCATGCTCGCCTCCAAGACTTCTCCAGAACCTATCCCACCCTCTAGAATGCTCTACTCCAATCTGTCCGACTTTCTCCTACTTTGTCTACCTTCAGATGATCCCTGAAAACTCATCTCTTCAGAGAAGCCTATCTGACTCCCACCTAAAACTGTACATGTATCTTCTCCATTAGCACATCCCCCACAGTTATTACCTCTTGTATCTCTTGACTTTTCCTCTTAGATTGCAAGCTCTAACGAGCAGGGCCCTCTGATTCCTACTGTATTTAAGTGTATTGTATTTGTACTGTCTACCCTCAAGTTGTAAAGCACTGCGTAAACTGTTGGCGTTATATAAAACCTGTATAATAATAATATGAATCTCTTTACTCTAATACCAGCCTCTGTGCTTTTTCAGCACTTTTAGTACTTTTATCCCACCAGTCAGTTGCTGATATGTTCTTTTCTAATATTGATGACAGGATGGTACTGCATGAATTTTGTGTGAAACGTACTTGTCTGTCTATGTTGAGCAGTTAAGCTGCTATCCTAGTAAACAGCACACATTTAACAAAACCTGGAATGACATATATAGGGATCTTGTTCCTAGAGTAAATTTAATGTTGCTGCTAGGCTGTAATCAGTCTGAGCTTTCAATTGTTATAGTTCTACTTTTGTTGGGTTTTCCATAAGCTCATGATATTATTTGATTATGTCCATTACAGGAGAGGGATTTGCAGCAGATAGTATAATAAGAAACAACATTGTTGAGTTATCAATATTTACATCTTCCTGGCAAACCACCAGGATGTTTATTGCCAGTGGTGCATTATGGGGACTGGGGTCTTTTTCATTCATCTTTTGCCTGGGGAGGAGATTGTGCTGGAGGTTTTTTATTTGCTGAAAGAAGGGCATAAGTCTGGGACCTAAAATGCCAAAGCAGGGTATACACATTTATTTATTTTTCTTTGCTTAACCAGTGGGTTGAATAAAAGATAAACTGACAGATCCCTACCCCAACACAAAATATGTGCGATGCAGAGATCTCTACCAGTGAGCTATTGTGTTCTGGCAGGGGGGACTCCACTGTGACCAGTAAGTATATGCTGTGTATTGATCAGTAAAGAAAAAAATACAGAAATTTGATCTGCCGGTCAGTATTTTTACATATATACTTGCACATGCAATATGAACAAATTTGTGCAAATGCAACACTTCTTGCTTTGTCTGCATACTCACAAAAATGCAAGTTTTCCTGCCAGGAAGGTCTGATGCTCATATATCAGTAGAGTGTGCAGGAGACCATATAGGCTTGGCATTCTGGGAGTCCACTTTTCAAGCTCTGACTGGATAGCTACTTCGTTCAGTAAGATGCAGTAACTATTGCATTGACTCATGTTAGTAGGATTTTCTAATAAATTAAGATACTGAGAACTAGAGTTGAGCGGACACCTGGATGTTTGAGTTCATCGGGTTCGGCCGAACCTCGTGAAAACGTTCGGGTTCGGCACCGAACTCGATCCGAACTTGACCCCGGACACCGAACCCCATTGAAGTCAATGGTGACCCAAACTTTTGGACACAAAAAAGGCTGTAAAAAAGTAATGGAAAGGGCTAGAAGGCTGCAAAAGGAAGCAAAATGGGGGTAAGAGTAGGACAAGTGCCCTGCAAACAAATATGGATAGGGAAATAACTTAAAATCACATAAAAAAAATAAAAATGGGAGGAGGTGGATGTGGAGTAGGAGCCTAGAGGTTAACTAGGCCATGACTGTGGCAGTGTAGGTGGAAGTGGCGGTGGTGGAGGAGGAGGAGGTAGCCAACACTGTTTTTTGGATTTTTTTTTAGAATTGGGGTAGCCCCCAAAATATTGAGACATATTAAAAAAAAAAGGATACCAATGGCTGTGTGAGGCCTGTCTAAATGTATATTCTGCACAAGGTACAGACAAGTCTTGTGGTATCCATGCCTGGTTCATTTTAATAAAGGTTAGCTTGTCCACATTGGCTGTGGACAGGCGGCTGTGCTTGTCTGTGATAACTCCCCCTGCCGTGCTAAACACACGTTCAGACAATGCACTGGCTGTAGGGCAGGCCAGCACCTCCAAGGCATAAAGGGCAAGCTCAGGCCATGTGGCCAATTTGGAGACCCAGAAGTTGAATGGGGCAGACCCATCAGTCAGTACGTGTAGGCATGTGCACATATACTGTTCCACCATGTTGCTGAAATGCTGCCTCCTGCTAAGACGTCGCCTATCAGCTGGTGGTGCTGTTTGTGGTGGCGTGCTGCTGACAAAGCTTTTCCACATTTCGGCCATGCTAACCCTGCCTTCTGAGGTGCTGCCACAGCTGTGTTGGTGACCTCTTCCTCCTCCTCTGCCTTCGCCTTGTGCTTCCACTGAGCCCCCGGTGTCATTTGGGAATGCCCTCAGCAGCGCGTCTACCAGCGTGCACTTGTAGTCACGCATCTTCCGATCATGCTCCAGTGAGGGAATTAAGGATGACACGTTGTCCTTGTAACGGGGATCCAGCAGGTTGGCCACCCAGTAATCAGCACAAGTTAAAATGTGGGCAACTCGGCTGTCGTAGAGCAGGCACTGGAGCATGTAGTCGCTCATGTGTGCCAGGCTGCCCAGAGGCAAGCTGTCCTCTGTGGGAGGTGTATCATCTGTGTTCTCCGTATCCTCCCAGCCACGCTCCAGTGATGCCCACGACCTGCGTTGGGTGCCACCCTGCTGTGAACAGGGTTCCTCCTCCTCATCATCATCCTCATCCTCTCATTCTCCAGAAATGTTCCCTGGCTTGAAAATTTATGACCTGGCCTATGCAGGTGCAGGAACCCACCCTCCGAGCCACTTGTGAATGACTGCCCTGATAACCATGGAAATTACCCCCTCTTCCTCCTCCTCTTCCTCCTGTGCCACATCCTCTTCCATCATCGCCCGAAGTGTTTTTTCAAGGAGACATAAAAGTGGGATAGTAGCGCTGAGAACAGCGTCATCGGCACTGGCCATGTTGGTGGAGAACTCGAAACACCGCAACATGGTACACAGGTCTCGCATGGAGGCCCACTCGTTGGTGGTGAAGTGGTGCTGCTCCGCAGAGTGACTGACCTGTGTGTGCTGCAGCTGAAACTCCACTATTGCCTGATGCTGCTCGCACAGTCTCTCCAGCATGTGCAAGGTGGAGTTCCACCTTGTGAGCACGTTGCATAGGAGGCGGTGAGCGGCAAGGTCGAAGTTCCGCTGCAGCACAGACAGGCGAGCAGCAGCAGGGTGAGAACGCCAAAAGCGCGCACAGACGGCCCGCACTTTCTGCAGCAGCTCTGACATATCCGGGTAGTTTTTTAGAAATTTCTGCACTACCAAATTCAGCACATGCGCCAGGCAAGGGATGTGCGTCAAACCGGCTAGGCCCAGAGGTGCTACGAGATTTCGCCCATTATCGCACACCACCAGGCCGGGCTTGAGGCTCAGTGGCAACAATCACTCATCGGTCTGTTGTTCAATGCCCGTCCACAGCTGATGCGCAGTGTGGGTTTATCCCCCAAACATATCAGTTTCAAAACAGCCTGCTGTTGTTTCCCCCTGGATGTGCTGAAGTTGGTGGTGAAGGTGTTACGCTGAGCGGATGAGGAGGTGGTAGAGGAGGAGGAGGAAGTGCAGTAGGAGGAGGAGGCAACAGGAGGCAGAGAGAAATGTCCTGCAATCCTCGGTGGCGGAAGGACATGCGCCAAACGGCTAGCCGCCTCAGGCCCACCCGCCACTACATTTGCCCAGTGTGCAGTTAGCGGCCCGTGCTTACTGGTCCACGTATCAGTGGTTATGTGGACCTTGCCACAGATGGCGTTGCGCAGTGCACACTTGATCTCGTCCCCGACTTGTTTGTGCAGGGAAGGGATGGCTCGCCTGGAAAAGTAGTGGCGGCTGGGAACTATGTACTGTGGGACAGTCACCGCCATCAGGTTTTTAAAACTGTCCATGTCCACCAGACGGAATGACAGCATTTCAAAGGCCAGGAATTTTGAAATGCTGGCATTCAGGGACAGGGATCGTGGGTGGGTAGGGGGGTACTTCCTCTTTCTCTCCAGTGTTGGGGAGATGGAGAGCTGTAAGCTTCCATGGGACCGTGTGGAAATGCTTGGGGACGGTGGCGTACATGGTGGCGTTGATGTCACATGCTCTGTTTGCTGGGTGGCAGGTGACACTTGCTCTGTAGAGGTGGAGGAAGAGGCCGAGGCAGCAGCAGAAGAGGAAGCAGGAGGAGGCCGAGACCTTTCTTGGATTTTGAGGTACTTATTCCACTGCAGAAAGTGCTTTGAATTTAGATGCCTGGTCATGCAGGTTGTGCTCAGGTTTAGAACATTTATGCCTCGCTTCAGGCTCTCATTGCACTGTGTGCAAACCACTCGTGTCTTGTAGTCAGCATATTGTCTGAAGAACTACCACGCTGGGGAATGCCTTTGAGCTGCCTTTGGTGTGCTAGGTCCCTGTGTGCGGTGGGTAGTAGCAGGCGTACTGTCTAGTGGACGCTCACTCTGCTTTTGCAACCTGCTTCCTTTTTTGCTGTGCTGGTGCCTCTGTGCGACCACCACCTCTTCCTCCAAACTGCACACGTCACTCGCATGACCCTCATTCCATGTAAGGTCTAGGACCTCGTCATCCTCCTACACATCATCTTCCACCCACCCTTCACCACTGCCTTCCTTGTCAGTCTGCACACTGTGGAAAGCTGCAGTAGTTGGCACCTGTGTTTCGTCATCATCAGGGACGTGCTGCGGTGGTGTTTCCATGTCCTCATCCTGCAACAGAAGTGGTTGGGCATCGGTGCACTTAATGTCTTCCACTTCTGGGGAAGGCTATGTGGATGGCCCACGGAAAGCACACCAGGAGAGTCATCAAAAAACCTAAAAGACTGTTTGATGACTTGGGGCTCAGACTGCTTGGCTGATTTGCAAGGGGCTGAGGTGAAATCAGATGGCCATGGGGTTCAGGTGCCAACTCTGAGCTTTCATCAAGGGACCGGATGGGAGACAATGTGAAGGAACTGGAGGCATTGTCAGCCATCCAATCTACTATCGCCTGTACTTGTTCTGGCCTCACCATTCGTTGAGCACCATTCGGGCCTAACATATAACATTGAAGGTTCTGTCGGCTACCTGAGGAAGGTGTTTCACTTGTGCGTGTAGCTGGCACAGATCAACCACGTCCTCTCCTTGCAACAGGAGCTTGAGCAACACCACAACACCAGCAGCAGCACCACGACCACTTTCCTTATTTGATGCTCTCCTCATTCTGGACACAAATGTACTATGTAGCACTATATTTTTAAAAAAAAAGAAAATTGTAGATGCACTTTTTATTTTTGTGCAAGAAATGCGCCACTCACACCAGCAGCAGGAACTTCTCCACCGCTCACTCCAGCAGCAGGAACCTCTCCCACGACACTTCCCCTCTAATAACAAGATTTTAGTAGAGTATGACGTCATCCATGTCCAAGAACAACCACGACACTTTCTGTCTAATAGCAAGATTTTAGTAGAGTATGACCACATCCCTCTCCAAGGACGACGACCTCACTCGCCACCTCTTCAAGGACGACGACCACACTCACCGCGTAAAGAACGTGTTTTTATTTTTCACGTAGATGTTAAAAGAAAAAAAA